>CM076574.1:1305253448-1305541689 GCA_034641835.2 Pinus albicaulis
TCCGGATTATAGGGAGCCCAATAAGCTCACCATTAAAGATAAATTTCCCATTCCTGTGATTGATGAATTATTGGATGAATTACATGGAGCAATTTATTTTACCAAGTTGGATCTTCGTTCAGGATATCATCAAATTAGAATGAAGACTGAAGATATTCCAAAACAACATTTCGAACTCATGAGGGTCATTATGAATTTTTGGTCATGCCTTTTGGCCTTACCAATGCACCTTCTACATTTCCAGGGTTGATGAATTCCATTTTCAAACCCTTCCTTAGAAAATTTGTGCTAGTATTTTTTGATGATATACTAATCTACAGCAGGTCTTGGAAGGACCATGTTGAACATGTTGACAGGGTGCTCAAAATATTGCAGGAGAAACAATTATATGCAAAAAAATCCAAATGTTTCTTTGGAGTACAAGAGGTGGAATATCTGGGTCATATTGTATCTCACGAGGGTGTTAAAGTAGACCCCAAAAAAATTAAAGCCATTAAGGAATGGAAAGTCCCCACAACCATAAAGCAGTTGCGAGGATTTCTCGGGTTAACAGGGTATTATCACAAGTTTGTTACATAATTAAGGGAGAACATAACACTTAACAACATTATTGAAGAAAGATGCATTTTCATGGACTCCTCAAGCAACTAAGGCCTTTGAACATCTTAAAGAGGCAATGTGCCTAGCACCGGTCTTAGCTACGCTAGACTTCACAAAAAACCTTTATTGTGGAATGTGATGCCTCAGGAAATGGAATTGGTGCAGTTTCAATGCAGGAAGGAAGACCCATTGATTTTGAAAGTCGTCCAATAAAAGGAAAGTATTTACAGAAATCTATTTATGAGAAGGAAATGTTAGCAATACTGCATGCACTAAAGAAATGGTTAACTTACCTAATGGGAAGACACTTCAAGGTAAAAACTGATCATGATAGTCTTAAACACTTTTTGGAACAAAGACTATCTTCAGAAGAGCAGCAAAAATGGGTCACAAAGATGTTGGGTTATGACTTTGAAATAATCTACAAAAAAGGAAAGTTTAATGTTGTTGCAGATGCACTCTCAAGAAAGAATGAAGAGGTGGAAGCATTGCTTTGTGCCATTTCTATTATCCAACCAGATTGGATAACTGAAGCAAGAGATGAATGGAAGAAGGACAAAGATGTATGGACACTCATTCAAAGTTGCAGCAAGATCCTAGTACATCTGATACATTTAGTTGGAAAAATGATTCCTTATGGTACAAAGATCGCTTATATCTTTGTAATAATTCCCAACTAAAACAAAAGATTTTTCTGGAATTGCACACTTCTCCTTTAGGAGGACACTCAGGATTTTTAAAAACTTACCACAGGGTGAAGAAAGAATTTTTTTGGGATGGCCTTAAATCTGATATTCAAAAGTTTGTGGCGGAATGTTTGGTTTGCCAATAGAATAAAGTGGAAACAATTAAGACCCCAGGACTTCTACAACCTTTATCCATTCCAAGTCAACGTTGGGAGGAGATTTCAATGGATTTTATCACAGGTTTACCTAAGTCCGAAGGAAAGAGTGTCATCATGGTGGTAGTTGATAGACTTACCAAGTATGCACACTTTTGTGCATTATCTCATCCATTTAAAGCAAGCACAGTTGCTACTATCTCAAGAAAGAATGAAGAGGTGGAAGCATTGCTTTGTGCCATTTCTATTATCCAACCAGATTGGATAACTGAAGCAAGAGATGAATGGAAGAAGGACAAAGATGCATGGATACTCATTCAAAAGTTGCAGCAAGATCCTAGTACATCTGATACATTTAGTTGGAAAAATGATTCCTTATGGTACAAAGATCGCTTATATCTTTGTAAGAATTCCCAACTAAAACAAAAGATTCTTCCGGAATTGCACACTTCTCCTTTAGGAGGACACTCAGGATTTTTAAAAACTTACCACAGGGTGAAGAAAGAATTTTTTTGGGATGGCCTTAAATCTGATATTCAAAATTTTGTGGCGGAATGTTTGGTTTTCCAGTAGAATAAAGTGGAAACAATTAAGACCCTGTGACTTCTACAACCTTTATCCATTCCAAGTCAACGTTGGGAGGAGATTTCAATGGATTTTATCACAGGTTTACCTAAGTCTAAAGGAAAGAGTGTCATCATGGTGGTAGTTGATAGACTTACCAAGTATGCACACTTTTGTGCATTATCTCATCCATTTAAAGCAAGCACAGTTGCTACTACATTTATGGACAGAATTCAAAAGCTACATGGAAGCCCAAGGGTTATTGTGAGCGACAGAGATCCCATTTTTACCGGAAATTTTTGGACGGAGTTATTTTCTTGTTTGGGTACTCAATTAGCTCATAGCTCATCTTATCATCCTCAATCTGATGGTCAAACCGAGATAGTAAATAAATGTTTGGAAGGATATCTTCGTTGTTTTGTATCTGATAAACAAACACAATGGGTCAAGTGGTTACCTCTTGCCGAATGGTGGTATAACACTTCCTTCCATATTGCAGCAAAAATGACCCCATTTATGGCACTTTATGGATATCATCCACCATCCATCACATCATCTTTAAGGAAAATTCGAAGGTTCAAGCAGTGGAAGATCACATCGAGCATCAGCAAGAAGTTCTCCAACTCTTAAAGGATAACCTGAATTTGGCACAAAATCGAATGAAACAACAGGCACATCAACATCGTAGCGAGAGAAGTTTTGATGTAGGAGATTGGGTATTTTTACGGCTACAACCATACAAACAAATGTCCCTCAAGCAAGCAAAGAAGGATAATAAATTATCGCCAAAGTACTATGGTCCTTACAAGGTGTTGCAAAAGATTGGTACTATGGCATGCAAATTGGAGCTTCCTGCTTCTTCGCGAGTACATCCAGTTTTCCATGTTTCATGCTTAAAGAAGGTTATAGGTGAAAATCTTCTAGTTCAAACAATATTTTCAGAACTTGATGAGGAAGGAAAAATCATATTGGAACCTGAAGTGGTCATGGAAACAAGAACTCGGCAGCTACGGAATCGATCAATTTCAGAGTATCTCATCAAGTGGAAGAACTTACCCACCGAAGATTCTACATGGGAGGATGAGAATTTTATACAGAAGCACCCAGAGCTACTCAAGCATTGAGGACAACACTTTTTTGAAGGAGAGGGGCATGTTAGGTCCCTATATTACTAGTATAGTCCCTTATTGTTGTTAGTGTAACCCCCTTATTGTTATTATTGTACCCTTGTTACCCCCATTTTGTTATTATTGTGCCCTTAAATTATTATTGTTAGGTCGGCTAGGATTACATTATGGCCCCATGGACTCCTATATATAGAAAGGAGGTTTTGTGAATTGTATCATCCAAGAATTGTGCATTTATGTAATGTATTGGAGGTTGCCCCCTCGAAGTGGCTTATTTCTAAGGCGTTTATATCTCTTTTCTTCTACTTTTGAAGCTGGTTACACAACACACAATCCTAAGGAAATATGTAGTACTAGTTAGGTAATAGGCCTACTGGGGCTAGTGGAGTCGCCAGATGGAAATTTTTAGCTTTTCTAAAGGTAAAATGTTTTATGGTCCACCACCAATGGTTTATTTGAAAACCAATATGAAATGTTTTGGGTTTTTCTGAGTTTTAATATGGTTCTCTGGTTATGAGAGTGTCTTATACATGATTCAACACTTAGCTAAGGTGGTGAAACAAACAGAGTTTACTCTATGGCTTACTAGCTGATTTCTTCAAGGTTTGATAAGGGTCTCTTAGAATTCTAAGGGTTACTTAGATTTCCTATGATTCAGACAGATCTTGTCATGATTACCATTATGCAGGTAGTGCATGAAGAAGCTATATTTCACTTGAATAAATATTGAGTGTCTTTGTTTAGGGATTTTTACTCAAAAAGGGTCCTGCCATGATCGCCAGAATGTTGGGATCTTGTGATTTAGCAGATTGGCATACTAAATGACAAGGCAACACATAAACCAGTCTTTAGAGCTCTAGGATATAGCCCTCCTAGTCTCAGAGAGGAATCTCTCAATTGTTTGCAAAGATATGACTTTTTTGCTTGTAAAAGGTTGTTTTTAGGCTAGTTATTAAGCATGAGTTTGATTGGTTGTTTGATGGGACATGATGATCTAGGCAGCATAGATAGAAAAGGGAAATCTCTAAGTCATTGGGAAATGCATCCAAGTAGAATTTTGTAACAAGTTTGTAGATGAATCAGGGGTATCAAAGGGAAAATCTAACTTGGTTATTGGATCTACAAAGTTTTCAGGTGAAATGAAATGAACATTAAGGGTTTTAGAATGAAAAGTAGAACTAAGGGCAATTAAGAATCCTTAATTATATGTACTTCTCAACAAAGGGACTCAAAACATCATTTGAACATGAAAGAGTATTTTATAGACAAGGCTAACCATGAATTCTACAAATCACACTTCAGCAAATAACAATTTCAAGACAAACTTATCAAATGAAATCTAGGAGTCGAGGAATAGTCTATTTCATCCAAAGATTTCACTTAAAGGATAAGAAAACATTCAAGATTCACAAATAACTGCATTCATGGAAGAGGGAACTCCTAGACATCTTTGATTACAGCTATAATGACTTTAAAAACAATTATTTGAGCAAGTACAAAGGGTATGATCAAAACAAACCTCTTTGGTAGACTTTGGAAAATGGTACTTTAAAGGGAGACTTAAAAAACAGTTTTCAAGTGGCAGAAAGTAGCAGGGAGAACCATAAATCATTCTTGAGGCCATTGTTTTAAACTATTTAGGAAGTAAACAAGTATAAGGGTTGAAAAGCAGTCAAAATACTCAATAAAACCTTCAGCAGATGAAAACATAAAGACAGTGAAGAGTAAACAGGTCTAAGGTGCTTCTTGGAGACATTTCTTAGCCTAAAATTTTTACTCTACTACAAGCAAGAAAATGATGAAAATAGAATGGAAAACAGGTAAACATCAACAATTTAGAATACTTCGCCAACAGCCAAGCTCAAGGATCCAATGACAGAGCTTTCTCCATCAACAAACAGGTCAAAACATCCACAGGTTCCAGAACATCAAATTTCTTTCTACTCTAGCATAACTATGTATTACTTCAAAGAGTTATCAAATTCCCAACATACAATGAGTTCGAATGCAGTATTTATGCTACAAATGAGGAGGTGGAACTATCTAGGGTTTAAAATGTTATTAATGACATAGTATCCTATCCTTAAAAACCATGCAAGGCTTAAGGTAGGAATGTTTCTCAACTACTTCTCTGTGTAATAAATCTGTCTTTACTTCCTGAGGATGAAATAGTTGAAAAGATTGACTTTGAGGCGTTTTATGTCTTTACATTAACTGCTCTGACAGTTTATAATATCTTCTTTAGTGTAATAACTGTATATTTGTCTTTTGAAGTATAAAGTAAGTGAAAGGTGTCACTTTTGATTTATCAAGTGAATAACTGCCCCTTTGGTGTATCTGAGGCTATCTTTAAGCCTAAGTTTTCTTGATTTAATTTCAAAACTGCTCTTTAGGCCTAATTTTTCCTTTGTCCTTCATAATCCATCTTTCGGGCCTTTAAACCTTTTCTGATAACTGTTTAGCTGATTAATCATCCCTTTTCTTTGGTTAAGTCCTTTAATCTTCGATTTTTGACTTTAACCTTTATCTTTGAGCTTCACTGTCTTTTCCCTTGGCTGTGGACAGGAGGTTTTCATCGAAGCGGGAGGGTTTCATATTATAAGCAACGCTCATGAAGCACTGGTCAAATCGTGAAAATAAACCCTGGTAACTCCCTTTTTGCACGATTTTTCCTCTGTTTGGACCACGAGGGTCATCACCTTCTGGCCATATTTCATTATGAATCATGAGAAGGCCTTTGGCCTTTAGAACTTCCATCGAATACTGTAAAAAAGCAATAAAATTGTTAATAAAACATGCGAGGGTTAGAAAAACTGCGTGCGGAGGCTAGTGAATGTAGAAGAGCAGGATATGAGGGGAAACTGTGTGCAAGAAGGGGTTTGATGGAGAAAACCTGCGAAAAGCAGGTTTAAAACTGCATTTGGCGCAAAATTATAGCTCGGTGGTTTTGTGAAAAATGCGAATGGTTTTTGTGCTCATAAACGGTGGTAAGTGGTTTATACGCGATCAAACATGATTCCATACGTTGCGTGATTCATGTCCATCAGAAAACTAGTTTTTTCGCATGAGAATGGGTGATTAAACCCTGGACGAAAAAGTTGTGCGAAACGCGATATTGACCATTGGATGATAAGGGGCAGATCCAACGGTGGGGAGAGGAGCGCGATGGAAAGGTGTGTGGGTGAGGTTTTTAGTGGGAGCCAAGTGGCAAGCACCAATTGGGAGACGTGGCTAGGTAGTGGGAGGTAGGCCCCGACAGGGTTGGATGTCGGGTTAAAGGAGAACCGACGAATCAAATGAATCGATGGTGGGATTTGATTGTAGGAGTGAAAGGATATAAATAAGTCGGGAGGATGAAGGGTAGGAGGGGAAGCACGGTGGTCGTTGATCTTTGAAGATCAACGGTGGGGATGGGTTTGTGGAGTGATAAGGCGGGGAAAAATAAAATAAAGGAATGTGGCTAAGGGAGGAAAGGGATGGTGGAGGTGAACTAGTGTCTTCAGATCTCTCAGATCAATGGTGGAGATCTGTCATCGGGGGGGGAGGTAAATAAAGACAAGAGAGAAGGGGGCTAGGGATAAGGTAGGGGAAAGGTTCTATGGGAGAAAAAAGAACCGGGGCGAAGGGAAGAGGGGCTGAGAGTGAAATATTTAAGCACCCAATTACGGGGCTTGGTCATATGACATAGAAAGAGCTGGGATCTAAGCCGGAAGGGGCTTAAGGAAAGGCAGGGTCCGATGGAGGGATAAGGTGACTTGAGGCGGAGAAAAAGTGCTAGTGGCTAGGATTTTAAGCAACAGGTCACGGGGCTTGGTCATATGATGGATAAGGGGTTGGATTTTTAAGCCCTCAAAGGCTTAAAGCCTGTGTTACGAAAAAAGGCACTTTTTAGGCAAAAAGAAGGGTTTTTAAGGGTTTTTTGAGGTTTCAATAGGCAAAATAGGATGGTTTAAACCATAAAAAAAAAGTATTTATTATGAGTTTAAAAGGGATTTTTGAAGATTTTTTTAGGATAATGAAGGGAAAATGAGAAGGAGGAAAGGGGATTTTGAGAGGAAAATGAAGGATAAATAAGGGAAAACAATGAGTGAAATAGGTTTAGAAAATGATGGGAAATGGCCTAAAAAACAATCTCTTTGGATATCAGCATGGTTTCTTGGTGGATTTTTTCAATCAAACAGCAGTTAAGATTACTTTTTGAGTTTAGGCGGCATCAGAAGGCTTCAATAATGAGCAATTTTCTATGAAAATAATCTCTTGAAGGCTCAAGACCTGTTTTAGCCATCATTTTCTATGAATTTTTTTTACTAATGGCTAACAATAACTAGAGTTTCATCAAACTCTTAGTTAATCCATTTTTCATGATAGGTCCAAGCATATTGATATCATATTCAAAAAATGTGACATCCCCTGGTAACCTCGCATGAAAATGCATCAAGTTAGAATACTTTTACACAATTTACCCACGGGTAACTATCCAAATTATTATTTCAGATTCCTCATTAAACATTAGATGAAATTTTCATCATTAAAAAGAGTAAGTCCATTTCATGATTCATTTAACTAGATTAGTTAATCACATACTTGATATTATGAATATGACATCATGCAAGGAATGAGCATCATCAAACTGACATAATAAGCAATCACAACATTGAACATTGATATACCCTAGAAACTGCGTAGGGTGAAAACTAGTAAACGTTTAATTTTATTATTAAACTCTCGTGAGGGTGTTCACCCCTCACTCAATGGATTATAAGGGATTCCATCCCTTACCATTGTCATAAAATATTACAAGGAGATATCATTTAAATACAACATATCTAGTTACAATCATCAGGATATCATTTAACCACAAATATTTAATATCTTTATGGCCTTGTGGTTCCATCAGTGGACCATCTCGCAGCTCGCACTGATCTGCATGGACCATTATTTCTTTAAATGCCACAATATTAAACATAATCTATCCTTGCATAATTCACCATCCTTCCTGTCATTGTTGTCATTAACATACATTCATATCATGATTACATAAAGTATTAATGAACCAATAATCACTCTTTAATAGTAATTCATCAACATATACTCATGTGTATTCATGAAATGTAAGCAATATATTGTGACATGTTTCCTTTACTAACACTACATATGCATTAATTGTAAGCATATAACTATCAAAGCATGTCTATTCACAAGCACAGATTCTTTCCAAGGCCAATCACATTGTGTGAAAATTCATTTCTAATGGCCAAGTAGGACATTTTATAGGCCGAAGGAGGAAGAGTTGAAAAATTGTTACAATGCCTCTAAGTCCTGCGAACCAGTCAGCTTCGCAGGAACATTGCGTGTTACTCCTCAAAAGGAATTCACTCCAGAAGAAGAAACAACGGGAAGGGGAAACCCGGTGCATGAAAAGAGCAAGAGGAAGGTTGCATAAAGCCTAGCAGAAGAGAAGAGCTAGAATATGAAAGAAGATATAATCATTCTAAAAGTGGCCATAGTAGCAGAAAAAAGGAGGAAGCAAAAGAATGAGGAAGAAGAACTGAAGAACAAGGAAGAAAAAAAGTATTTAAGATTAGAATATGGAAGGAAGAAACAACAAGAAGAAGAAAGGATGAGAATGAAAGAAGAAGAAGAAACACAGAAGCAATTAGAGGAACAAGATCAGAACCAACTACTAGAAGAGGAGAGAAAACAACTGCAGGAGAAGGAACTTGCTGAAGAGATAGAAGAATTGATTGTAATTCAGGACATGGAGGTGGAATCAGAGTCGTTAAACCAAGATGTTGATCTTATGTTTAAAACTCAGTCAATCACTATTTATTCTCCCCCTCCTACGACAACAAATCAAGCTCCAAGAAAAGAAGAGGAAATTGTTCCTCTTGATTATGGTTTGGTCATCAATTTGCTCCTTTGTCCCAATACATTCCACCTTTGTTCCTTTCTTCTACCTTCTCTTGAACAAAGTGATATTTAATAGGAATGTGTTTTATTTTTGAGTACATGACATGATTCTTGGAGATGCGTATGGCATTGGTGTTGTCACAAAACAATGGAATGGGCTCATCAAACTTCCCTTGAAGATCCTGCAATGTTTGTTTCATCCAGAGACCCTAAGTACAATGTTTTTGTTGTGATATATTCTTCTTCCGCTTCTTGCTCAACCATGAAATGATACAACCACCTAGATAAAAGGTTGTTCCATTGGTGCTTTTATGATAATCAACACTTCCTTCCCAATCTGCATCTAAATATGTTGTGATGGTTAAGTCATTTCCTCTTGGATACCACAATCCAAAATTTTGTGTTCCCTTGAGATATTAAAATATTCTCTTTACTGCAACAACATGGGATTCTTTTGGTGTTGCTTGGAAACATGCTACTTGTCCAACTTTTTGCATCACATATAGCCTAGAAGTTGTCAAGTATAGAAGAAATTCAATCATTGATCTATACATCCCCTATCTTTCATCCTTGGATAGGTCATCCATCCTTAACTTGAAACCTATCACCATTGGGGTGTTGACGGGATTACAATTTTCCATCTGAAATATCTTCAACATCTCTTTGATATACTTGGTTTGACAGATAAATATGCCCTTATCTTCCTGAGATATCTAAATTCCCAAGAAGAAAGTCAATTTACCAAGCAATGACATCTTAAAATCACTTTACATATCTGATGCAAACTTCATCATTTCCAAACTTATGTCATCAACATTTACTTCAATGACGATCAAACTTTCATGATCAACCTTTACATAAAGGTTGTTATCAACATTTCCTCTCTTGAACCCTTGTTTCTACAAGAACCTATCAAGTATTAATTTGGTAGCTTAGGGACAAATTCCCTACATTGGATAACCTTCCTCATTAATAAATACCACTACTAGCCCGTGGAAAAATTTAATTTGGTCAAGGAAAAATATTATTTTTAATGTGAAACCCACATGTGCACAAAAGTTCAAGTTAGCCTAGAAGAGGAAATTCGACCCCCTTAACCACATATAAATACACATAACTTGAAACGATTTAGAGGCATGTAATTATGCATCACATCATTCATTCATTGGTTCATACATTTCTGAAATTGCAGGGTCAAGCTACAAAAAGTCCAAAATCTGCGAGCTACCGAAAGTCATCATTTTGCAGCTACCGAAAGTTGTCTTTCTACAATCTACGAACTAAATAAATTATGTGATCTACGAGCTACCAAAATTCGTCATTATGCAGCTACCCAGAGTTGTCTTTTTGAGATTTGCAAAGTTTCTTTTCTCTGAATTTGTTGACTTTTGCAAATTGCAATCTTTGACTAGATTTGACTTTGAGGCTCATCTCTTGAATATTGTTTGGTTGGGATTGAATTTGACTCTGAATTGGTGAATTGGAACATTGTACTCTCTTTTTTGAACATTTTATAAAAATATAATAAGAATAATAAATTGAGAGGGTTTTCCCCCTTGTGGGGTTTTCCCCTAGCCTTTGACCAATTATGGTGTCTCTTGTTATTGCTCTTCACTGTCTTATTTTGTACATTACATTTACTATCATCTACAATTTCTATTGATTATTGGAATATTAAATTGTTTTGAAATATTTCTAACTTAATTTAAGAATTGGACTAAAGTAATTGTAACAACATAGAACAATGTAAAACTAACATCAATATGAGCATACCAAGTTCTAGGAGCTTGTTTAAGACCACATAGGTCCTTCTTCAGCTTGAAAATGCAATATTTCTTGTCAGTGAGTAAAATACCTCAATTTGTTTTATGTATACTTCTTCTTCTAATTCTCCATTCATAAAGGTTTATTTTATGTCCATTTAATACACTTTGATCTTCTTCGAAAATGAATAGGCCAAGAACATTTTGATAACTTCCATTCTGGAAATGGGAGAAAATGTTTCTTCAAAATCTATTCCTTCAACATGTGCATACCATTTGCATACAAATATTGCCATGTTCCTCGTAACCTATCCATCCTCATTCAATTTGTTCTTGAAACCCCATTTTTTTACCAATGACATTTTTATCCTTGGGTCGTGGCACCAATTCCCAAGTATCATTCTTTTTAATCTGATCTAGTTCTTTATTCATAGTTGCCAAACAATGTTCATCATGACTAGCCTCTTCAAAACTTGTAGGCTCAAATGTTTCTAAGAGTGAAATATGTGATTTTTCTAGTGAGCATAACTATTTATTTCTTCTAGTTCCCATGCCTTCATCGATGTTCCCAAAAATATTATTTGAAGGATGGTTCTTTAGATGTAATTTATTGGGAGTTTTATATGGTTTCTATTGTTCATTTCTCATATCTTCCTAGTTGACAGTTGTCTCCTCATTTGACTGCACTTGCTTTGGGGCTTCCTCTTTGACCTTCTCTAGTTCTCCTTCATGTGTCTCTTGTTCACCTGAATACAACCTTCCATGTTCAATGTTTGGTCCATGAGCTTTGTTAAACGTTTATGCTTTCAACTATTTAGATAATTTTCTCATTATATCATTTGTATGTTGCTTTTTCATGAGTAGCCAACAACAATTCCTTCATCTACTCGAGAGTGAATTTTTCTTGTCTTATTATCTTCACTTTTAATGTAGCATTTTCTTCCAAAGACTCAAAAATATTTGATATTACCTAGTCTTACCCTCCACAGTTCATATGGATTATTATCACAATTGCTTATAAGTAATCCTCTATTCAAAATGTACAATGTCTTGTCAACTACTTGAAGCCAAAATTTGTTGTCCAATTTTGAATCATTTAGCATAGTTCTATCCATTTCTTCTATTGTTCTATGTTTCATTTCAATGATTTCATTTTTTTGTGGTGTCCTAGATGCTAAGAATTGTCTCTTTATTCTGTGTTCCTCATAGAAGTGCTAAAATGATTTGGAGGTGAATTCTCCACCGTTATCTAATCTCAAACATTTTATCTTCAAATTGGTTTTATTTTCAACCATTTGTTTGTATATTTTGAAACATTCAAATGCTTCAAACTTTTTATTCAAAAAGATGACTATTGTCATCTTGGTAGAGTCATTAATCATTAGCACGAAGTATTTTTCATTGTCTAGTCCTTTAGTCTTTATTGGTCCACATAGATCAATGTGAATCAATTCCAATGGTTTTGACGTAGAGTGTTCCTTGGTCTTGAATTCAACCCTTTTATGTTTTCCATGCATGCAATGTTTACATGTAGTGCTGGTTCGTTTTGAGATTTGCAACATTTCTCTCACAACATCCTTTTTACTAATTCTGACAAGGTTATCAAATTTTATATGACCCATTTTTTTGTGCCATAACCAACTTTCATCTTATTTTTCCAAGAAACAACCTTTTTCAATATTATCATCCAAAGTATATATGTCATTTGAAGTCCTAGTTGTAGTAGCCACCAACTTTCCAAATTATGATTTCTTTATTTCACATTTCTTTGAATTAAAAAAAGCATGTATCCCTGATCACGCATTTTACTTACACTCAATAGACTATGATTCATATTTTCAATGTGAAGCACATCCTCTATTGAAGCATGTTTGCCTCCAAGATTGATTTTGCTTGTTCGTATTGCAAATTGATCATTTCCAAAACACATTGTTCCATCCTTTCCTTCTTTTAGAGATATAAATTTATTATTAACTCCATTCATATGTGCTGAGAAACCATTATCAACATACCACACATTATTCTTGCTTTGAGCCTTTGGAGCAATTGTGCATATTTCAATTTTCTTCCTCCGAACATGAGAATTTTGATTATGTTGTGATTCCTTTGGAGGAGTGATTAACCTGCAGTCTTTAGAAAAATGTCTAAATTTGTTTAATTTATGGAATTATACTTCATTGCTTAAATAACCAAACCTATTATATTTTTTCTTGTAATCCTCCTACGAGTTTCTGGGATAATCATTCCTGAAAGACCTTCCAAAGTTTCTTTTCTTCCTACCATAGGCCTTACAATTTACAACTTTGTGTCCAAAATTTCCACATGAATAACAAACACTAAGAAATATACTTTGATAACTGAGAAGGGGATATGCTCTTCGTTATATTATTCTCCATGATCCCTCTTGTTGATCAAGAACCTTATGTTTTGTTGGAAATTTTCTTTCCTCCTCAATAGACCCTCTAGAAATTGTTGCATAAGTTTTTTGTCCATCTCCCTTTTCTGTTATGGAAGAGGTTGATATTTTTACAAAATTTTCCTTGTAGCCAAATCCTTTATTGTCACTATTAGCCATCTATAAATTTTGTTATACCTCATGATGGCTAGATTAGTCCATAGATTTCCAAAAACAAGCTTTCTATAAAATTTGTGAGTTTTGGAAATCTCACTATGTTCATTATCCTCTAAAGTTATCCTTCACCTAAAAAATATTCATCCAAATTTGTCCAAGTCTTCCTGTTGATCCAAAGAAAATTGCTTTCAAGCTATTTTCCAACATTACATCCCCATTTCATTCCCCCATTTTATTCTTCCACCCCTATTATTCCATCAGCCTTTTTCCTCTAAAAATCCCATTTCCATTCTTATATCCTCCATTTTCCCTAAAAACCATTTTTAAATCATAAAAAACCCTTTAAACTAGTTTAAAAACCTCTTTCTAACCCTACCGAAACCTTTAAAAAGGCTTAAAACACTCTGTTTTAGCCTATTCTACCTCTTTTTGAAAAAAACAGGCCTTAAGCCCTTTTTAGGCCTAAGCCCCTAGCCCCTTTCTTCATAAAACCTGGGGGCGCGACCATTCCCTATTTCCCAAGCTCCCCTCCTCCTAAAAAATGGTCCTATCCACTTCTCACAGAACCATGCCTCCACCTTCCCTTAGCCCCTTTAACTTATCCTTTCACCCCGCTCCATTTTCTCTCCTCCAAAATAAATCCATGTCGTCGATCATACAAATCCAACAGCAGTCGTGATCCCTCCCAATATCGCTTCTCTGATCACCCCCATCCATTCATCTCTTCAAGTCAATCCCAACCATAGATCTCCATGATCTAATGGCTATCACCTTCGGTCCCACCTTCCACCCACGAAACCATCACTCAATCCCTATCTTCCACCTGTACTCCACTACCAAATTATGCCCCCCATCGGACTCCACCCACGCCATCGATCTCATTCCTTGAGATCTGACAGCGCAGATCGCAAATCGCAGGAAATCTCTCGTCGAGGTTTAACACCTCATTTTCACGTGAAAAAAATAGTTTTACCCGGGACACGCGACAAACGATGTATGGTATCACGTTCATATATACCAACACCATTTACCGCCTATCCCTGTGCGAATACCACCCTGGTATTCTGCAAAACCACCATTCGTTATTTTGCTCCAGATTCAAATATTCCTCTGGTTCTTTCATATTTCTGCAATAAGGCCCCCTCCCTGCAAAGCCCCTTTCCTCTGCAATGCTCTATAAACTACCCCTCGAGCCTCTGTAAGTAGTTTAAACCGCGAACGAAGGATTTATTAATGTTTGTTGTTTGTTGCAGGTTTTAAAATGGCGGCCTTAGGTTAAAAAGGCACCTCACAGTCAGATTTCACCATGACATGGCCTTAGATGAGGTTCCAAGAGGCCTGTAAAGCATAGAAAGAAAGGGAACAAGAAGTTATAACTGAAGGATTGGGATGATGGATCATGATCATCACTTCGATCCAATGAACTCTCCTGCATAGTGAAAGGCCACCTGTACACCAACAACAGAAAGGTAGTAAAGTTTAAAGACCAAAGAAAAAAGAAGACAGAAGATTAAAGGCTTAATTAAAAGATTAAAGGATAAAAACACAGTTAAGGACAGATGAACAGAAGTTTAAAAAAAACAGTAAAGTAATAAAGACAGCATGACGAATTATGAAGGCCAAAAGCAAAATTAGGCCTTAAACATAGTTTAATGATGAAATTAAGGAAAGTTAGGCTAAAACAGCCTCGAATGCACCAAAAAAGAGCAGTTATTCATTCAGAGTACCTAACTGACACTTATAGCCTACTTTCTATCCATAAAACCAATCAACAATTATTACCCAGCTAGAAATATTATAAAATTGTCAAGGCAGATAATGTAAAGATAAAGATAGGCCTCAAAGTCAAAATTTTCACCTATCTTTCCTTAGAAAGTTAAGACATAGCTATTAAACAGAGAAGTAGCTGCACACATATTCCTACCTTATTCCTTCCATGGTTTTCAAGGTCATGAATGCATTTACTCTATAATTAATAACACTTGAACCCTAGATTAGTTCCACCTCCTCATTTGCAGCATAAATACTGCATTGGAGCTCATTATATCGTTGGCATTTCGTGACTCTTTGGAGTAATACATAGTTTTGCTGAAGTTGAAAGAAAATTGATGTTTTGGAACTTGTGGATGTTTTGACCTATTTGTTAATGGAGAAATTTCTGTCATTAGATCCCTGAGCTTGGTTGTTGGTGAAGTATTCTTAATCTGTCTTTGTTATTTCCTGTTCCATTCTGTTTCACCATTCTCTATTACAGTAGAGTAAAAATTTTAGGCTAAGAAATGTCTTTTGAAAGCACCTTAGTTCTATTTACTCTTCACTGTCTTTATGTTTTCTTTTTCTAAGATATTCTAGAGAATTCTTA
This sequence comes from Pinus albicaulis, assembly GCA_034641835.2. NCBI lineage: Eukaryota > Viridiplantae > Streptophyta > Pinopsida > Pinales > Pinaceae > Pinus > Pinus albicaulis. The sequence goes on from CM076574.1 coordinate 1,305,269,188, forward strand.
ATTTCTCTGTAGAACCCTTATGCTTGTTTATTTCTTAAATAGTTCAATAGAGTTGGTTTCAAGAATTATTTATGGTTTTCCCTGCTTACTTGTTGCCACTTAAAAACTATTTCTGAAGTCTCCCTTTAAAGTACCATTGTTTAAAGCCTGCCAAAGAGGTTTTGTTCCAATCATACCCTTTGTTCCTGCTTACATAATTGTTTTGAAGGTCTTTATAGCTGTAATCAAAGATGTCTAGGAGTTCCCTCTTCTATGGATGTAGTTATTTGTGAATCTTGAATGTTTTATTATCCTTGAAGGTGAAATCACTAGAAGTTAAACGAGTTTCTCGCCTTCTATATTTCATTGGAGAAGTTTGTCTAGGAATTATTATTTGCTGAAGTGTGGTTTCTAGAATTTATGGTTAGCCCTGTCTATGGAATGCCTCTTCATGTTCAGATAATGTTTTAAGTCCCTTTGTTGAGAAGTACATATAATTAAGGATTCTTAATTACCCTTATTTCTACTTGTCATTCTAAACCTTTGATTTCCATTTCATTTCACCTGAAAGGCCTTGAAGATCCACTGGCCAAGTTAGATTTTCCCCTTGATACCTCTGATCTATTGATTAACTTGTCATGACTTCCATCTGACTCCATTGCCCAATGACTTGGAGATTTCCTCATTCTATCTATGTTGTCTAGATCATCATGTCCAACCAAACAACCAAACAATCAAACAAAATTTCACTTCATAACTAGCCTAATATCAACCCTTTACAAACAAACAAGTCATATCTTTGCAAACAATTGAGAGATCCCTCTGAGACTAGGAAGGCTAGGTCCTAGAGCTCTAAAGATTTGTTTTGATGTTGCCTTGTCACTTGGTATGCCAAACTACCAAATCACAGGACCCCAACATAGTGGTGATCATGGTGGGACTTCTGAGTTCATAGTTTCCTAGAAAGCCCTTATAGACTCATTAGTCCTTCAATTACCTCAAAAAAACTGTTGATAAGCCATAAAGTAGACTCTGTTTGTTTCACCACCTTAGCTAAGTGACGAAATAAAGTATATAACACTCTCACAAACCATAGAATCATATAAAAACTCAGAAAACCCAAAACATTTCAGATTGGTTTTCAAATAATCATTGGTGGTGGACCATAAAACATTTTACCTTCAAAAAAGCTAAAAATTTCCACCTGGCGACTGCACTAGCCCCAGTAGGCCTACTACTCCTCTAAATCTCTAGATTTCCTTAGGACTGTGTTAACCAGCCCCAAGGAAGTTTAGAAACCTAGTCCCCTATTATAGAAATCACTGTGAGAGGAAAACATTTTGAAAAGCAGTCCTAAAAAATCTCAGCCTCTCTAAATTTTGGAAACTAAAATCTAGGTTCACATAGGGTCAATACTAGATCCCATCTAGATCCTGATCCTCCTACCATAGTTGATAATCTAGAAAGAATTTTGTGGTGAACTTCTAAACCTGGAAAATCAACTGTTGACAGGACCATCTCAAGAACAAGATCTGTCCCTGAAAATCTTACAGTCTTGAAAGATCCTCACTTTGACTTACCCCATGCAAAGAACCTATTTCGAAATAATTCTTAGAGTAATTTAAAGCAAGCTGACTTTGAAACCACAAATTTGCAACAGAGCTTTAGTAGCGAAGCCTCACCTTGTACTCCACCTGATTTCCAGCTTCTCCATCACTTTAGCTCATTCCATAACAAATCTTCTCATCATCAGTTTGCTAGCCCAAGTGTTTCTTCCACCCCTGTACACACATCCACTGTTCAAAACACTCCAGCTCAACCCACTTTCCCTCTTGTAAATCCCCCATCATTTCCTATCATGGCAGCATGGTATGCTCCATTAGTGTTACCACAACCTCTGGCTCCTTTTTCCCAATGAATATCAATCCAAAATTCCCCATTTCACTGGAAATGAACCTAGTACTTCTCAACAGCATGTAGACAAGATGAATGATGCTTTTGATTATATAGAAATATAAGAAGAGACCATTAAGATGAGAATTTTTGCTCAAATTTTAGGAGGAGAAGCCAAGAAATGGTTTAAAGGCTTAGCTCCTCACAGCATAAATGATCTCCCTTCTCTATATCAAACATTCACAAACAAATAGGAAATTAAAAAGAACCCTCTCCAAATACTTTCAGACTATAATAACCTCAAGAGAAATACTGGGGAAAGTGTCCAAGATTATTGCACTAGATTCAATAGTGTATACAATGCACTTCCCCCAGACATGAAACCTCCATTAGGCTTAGCCTTGGCTAAATTCCCAGAGGGATTTGATCCTGAAATGGCCTACCAGCTAAGAGAAAGAGACCCCTTGACTTTAGAAGATATACAAAGGGGAGCCATAAGTATAGAGGCAAATCTAATTGAGAAAAGAGCTAGATTGAAATCAGAAAAAAGAGTTACATACAAGGATGATACAATAGCATCAACCTCATCATCAGATACCAAAATTGATAACTTAGTGAGGGTGATGGAGAGAATGCTTGAAAAGATAAATCTGAATGATAGAGTGCCTCCTAGAGAAAACCAAACCAATCCCCAAAACAGAAATAAAAATCCAAATTTCAGGAGAGATCTCAATCAAGATAGGCAAAGAGATAATGACCAACAAATTAGGCCTCCCTTCCAACAAAATTATGTAGATCAAGAGGAGGAAAGGGAAACTGAAAGGTTGGAAGAAAATCATGTAAATATTATAGGATCTGACAATAAGACAGATTTTTTTCTCGCTGAAGAAGAACAAGAATTCTTCTCCCCAGGACAAACTAAAAAGGATCATGAGGATTCTGAAAATTACAGGTTGGGGTTTGAAAATGCAATCATGGAGGTGCACAAACAATATGATCTTAGAAGTAAAGGGAGCCCGGAAATTTCCAATGACAAGAACACTAGTATTGTTGTTAGCAAAACTTCAGAAAATCAGCCTAAAAGGAAAAAAAAAAATACCAACATAGTGTCCAAGAAAATTGATTCAAAAAAAGACGAAAACATCCAACAAAGTGTTGAACAAAACTTCCCAAGTACTTCTGATAATGGCCCTAATAAAATGGTCCCAAATAACAGTCCAAATAAAATTCAGCAAATCAGAATTGTTGAAAGAATTGTATTTAACAAAACAGATGCTAATATATCAAAAACAATAGTTCCTTTTAGCCTTGAGGGAGAAATTGCAAAAATAAAAATCACCATACCCTTGGCTGAATTAGTGACCCAAGATGTATATAAGAATCAAGTTTTGAAAGCTTTGAACATAGGCAGTGACACTGATACTTTAAATTTGACAGATGATAAACCAGAATTGTTGTTTGGTCCTGAAGTTGAAGGAAAATACCAAGAAGGGGTTGTCCCTCCCTTCTATGTTAGCTTGAATATACATAAAAAAATCTTGCACAATGCCATGCTAGACTCAGGTGCTTCTCATAACCTTATGCCAAAAGTAGTAATGGAAATCCTAGGCCTAGAAATTACTAAACCATATAAGGACCTGTATTCCTTTGATTCAAGAAGAGTTAAATGCTTGGGCCTAATTAAATATTTATGTGTCAACTTGGCACAAATTACTGCTAAAAGTCTAGTTATGAACATAGTAGTAGCTGACATTCCCCCTAAGTATGGCATGCTTATATCTAGATCATGGGGAGCCAAACTGTAGGTGAGCCTTCAAATGGACATGTCCTATGCCACTATCCCAGTATTTAATCAAACAAGAAGACTATACAGGGAGTCTCATATGAAATTTATGATGAGCAACATAGATAGGCCCAAAAACACTCCTGTTTACTCCATTCATTCAGATTTAGATTCCTTTATCTTATATAATGAAGATGAAATCAACCAACAAGGAAAAGAAAACAAAGAAGAATCTAGTCCAACAGAACAGTCAAATATGTTCTCAACTCAAGCACAAAATAGTTCAAACTTTAATACCCTTCAATAGTAGAAAGGAAATGAAAATGAGACAGAAACACTATGGGAACTAAGCTTTGATGGTTCTTGTAGCAAAACAAGTTCCGGAGCTGGTGTATGGATACACAATACAAATCAAGGACATCTTATAAACTTGATTTCCAATGCACCAATAATATTGCAGAATATATTCTCTCCTACTTGGCCTACATTTTCTCAAAGATTTAGGAGCTAAGAAAATATCAGTCTAGGGAGACTTTGAGCTAATCATTAGACAAATTAAAGGGGAATATTCAGCCAAAAATCCAAAACTCAGAGCATATAGAAATGTTGTCCTTGATCTCCTAAAAACTTTTGAAAAATACGAACTCATTTTCATCCCAAGAGCTCAAAATCATCTAGCAAATAAACTTGCCTTTACTGCTAGTAATTTCCAAATACCATAGATAAATGAAAAATTCAATATAAAGGTAAAAAATAGGCCTGCAATACCTGACAATGAAGATTATTGGCAAGTGTTTAAAGGAGACAAACACATAGATGATTTTATGCAATCAAGAAATGACTTTGCCATACCAACATCTACTTCAAGCCATGAATAAAACTATTTAAACGAAGAACAAATCCCTGAAGCAGAGTTGTTCTCTTCTGTTGATATAAACCATTTTAGATTAGAAATAGTTGATAATACAGACCAAAAATACCTAGAAGTTTTACAATGTAAAAATGATACAATTCCAAAAGGTCTTACACCATTAGAGCAGCTCTTTGATTTTAATGATGTAGCCAAAGAACTAAGAATGGAGCCTATAGAAACAAATATAGAAGAACATAACATAGGCAGCCTAGCAGAACCCAAAATGATCAAGCTATCCAACACTCTTCCAACTCATATCAAACAGCAATACATAGAACTTTTCAAAGAATTTAGACATGTATTTGCATGGGGATAAAAGGAACTGAAGTCATATGATACCAACATCTTTCAACACAAAATTCCTGTTAAGGAAAATCAAAAACCTTTCAAACAAAAACTCAGAAGGATAAACCTTGTTTTATTGCCTTTAGTTGAGAAAGAAATTAGGAAATGTATGATGCTGGGATCATAGTTCCCCTCAGATATTCAGAATGGGTTTCCAACTTAGTATCTGTCAGGAAAAAGACCAGGGAAATCAGGCTTTGCATTGACTTCAGAAATATAAATAGAGCCTCCCTGAAAGATAACTATCCCTTGCCAAAAATGGATCACATACTTCAGATGGTGTTTGGGTCTAAAATAATTTCACTGTTGGAGGCGTTCTCAGGTTACAATCAGGTGTTAGTACTCCCAAGTGATCAACATAAAACCGATTTCACTACACCTTGGGGTACATTCATGTATGTCAAAATGCCATTTGTTTTGATGAATGCAGGGTCCACCTTCCAAAGGGCCATGGATATAGCCTTCTTAGAAGACATAGGTTATTTTATAATCATTTACCTTGATGACATTACTGTTTTCTCTAAAACTGATGAAGAAAACTTGATTCATTTAAGAAACGTTTTTGAGAAATGTAGGAAATATGGCTTAACTTTGAATCCCAAAAAGATACTCTTTGGTCTCCAAGAAGGAAATATTCTTGGTCACATAATTTCTGAAGAAGTAATCAAAGTAGACCCTAAAAGGATTGATGGCATATTGAAAATCAACCATCCTAGAAACCTCAAAGAATTACAATCTTTCATTGGGAAGATAAATTTTTTAAGAAGGTTGATCCCCAACCTTGCTGAGATATTAAGAAATATCACAAACATGCTTAACAAAGGAATAGGTGTTAAGTGGACAATACAAGCTAAACAGTCATTTGAACTAGTGAAACAAGCTCTTACTCAAATACCAGTTCTTATCAGTCCTGATTTCACCAAAGATTTCTACATCTTTTCTTTTGCATCTGAACATACAATAGTTGCAGTATTACTACAAAAGAAAAATATGGGGCAAGAACAACCAATATCCTTTTTTAGCAGGACCTTATGAGATGCTCCACTCAAATATAAAATCATGCAGAAACAATCCTTAGCCTTGATAAAAGCATTGAAAGATTTTAGAGTCTACATTTTACATTATCACATCATTGCTTTTGACCCACATACTGTTGTCAAGGATATTCCAAGTCAAGACCCTGATGGCAAAAGGGGTAAATGGATTGCTATCATTTTAGAATATGATTTAGAAATCAGGCCCACCAAATTAATCAAAGGGAAGGGATTAGCAAAACTCATGGCTGAGTCAAACTTCCAAGCACTAGATATGAATATGGTTGATGTTTTAGAAGAAACAGAATAATTCACAGCTCCATACATTGAAGAAACTTTTGTGAGTTCACCTTGGTATGTTGATATCATATATGTGCTGCTTTATCTGAATACCCCTCCTTCTCTGTCTAAAACTAAAGCTAGATTTTTAAAACAGAAGGCTTTAAATTATTGCATATTAGATGGGGTTTTATATTGGAAGAATGTTGTTGGAATATTGCTTAAATGTGTAGAAATTTGAATAACTGATATATTATTCATCGAGATTCTCCTGATCACACACTATTTGACTTCATGCACAATACAAAATCTCTTCTACCATTGATCTTCACATGCGGAAATAAAATCAATTGCATGAACACATTAAAACCATAAACAATCACACATATGAACACAATATTTCATGGGAAAGCTTAAAGCTGAAAACCCCAACTATCTGTACATTATATGTCATGGAGATCATGTAACAATCATAGTACAAAGCTCCTCACAAGATCTCAACACACCCTCGAATTGCTACACATTATCAAGCTAGATCTAGCAAAACACATGCTCTAATCTTTTGCCACTTGATAGCCAGCCTCTATTGCGTAATCAATGCTATGGGATGGCTCATTAAATAACATAAACCACCTGGCTTGTACTGCGCAATCCTCATGGGATTCTCCACCTATCTGTGTGTTGCAAATAACAATTTGTATGTCTGTTGATATTTAACTGCCCTTTCACCTATCTCTGCACTGGTCTCCACTGAAACTGTCCATGCACTGAAGTTAACTGATGTATTCCTTAGTTGATTAACGAGTTTATAATTAGTGAATTAATTAATAATTATTCCACACCACTCTCACTAATTGTATCAATCAGTTAAACTAGATACAAATAGCTCAACTATGTTTATATTAGTTAAATTGAACACAACTCCATTAACATCCTCAATCAACTCCACCAAACTCTGTCACATGAGTTCTAACTGAATTATCCATGTAATAGCTCCACTTAACCCTCGGGAATAGCGTAATTCCTTCTATAAGCTCCTGTGTCACATCTGTGCACTTAACTGAAGTGCTCCAAGAGAATAAGATAATGTTTAGAGTCCAAATATTATTAAGAGCTAATAATATTCGACATATCTATTTTACAGTGACAAGTCTAAAAATAGATTCTACCCGAGTATGTCTAAAAATAGAAGTCCATCTATTTTTTCCGACTTGACCAACCATCCACAAATCGCATCCTGCAACTCATAGAACATGATCCATATGTCTAAAAATAGACATAGTCTAAAAATAGACTTTGTGCCAAAAATAGCCTACGGGCCCACTTAGTGAAGGCGACTCCTTTCCACTAAGCTCATAATATTGTTGAAATCTCAACACTCCCTCTCAACAATATAAGGATTATCTGCAACCCCTATCTTGTCCCTGTGGTATTCGAATTTGCTCGTGGTGAGCTCCTTCGTCAAGATATCAGCATCCTGATCCTCCGTGGGAATGTATGAAAGTAACATGATCTTTCGCTGCACACAATCTCTGATATGATGATACCGGATGTCAATGTAATTAGATCTATCATGAAATACTGGATTAACCGAGAGTTTGATGCAACTCTGATTATCACAATAAATCACAGTAGGCTCTAAGTGTGAACCGAACAACCCGACCAGGATCTTCCTCATCCATATACCCTCGAATGCAGCCAAACTCGCTGCCATATACTCGGCCTCTACTGAACTGAGTGCCACATATCTCTACTTCCTGCTGTACCAAGAAACTGTTGTCGACCCGATACTAAAAATCCCTCCAGATGTGCTCTTTCTATCTGTTGGGCTCCCTGCCCAATCTGCATCCGTGAAGCCACACAGCTTCACTTCATCCGACTGTCTGTACCATAATCCATATCCCGATGTGCCTTTGAGATATCTCAATACATGCTTGCCTGCCTTCGAGAAGAGCTTGGTTGGCTTAACCATAGCTTGTGAAAGCTGGTTAGCAGCATAGCATATGTCGGGTCATGTATTGACCAAATACATAAGCGACCCCACCAACTGTCAATAAACAGTGGCATCCACTACCTCCGCTGAAGTAGCATCCTCCTTCCTCCATCCACCAGGAAGAGGATTATCAACATGCTTGTAGCCATGCACATTGAACTTCTCCAATATCTCCCGGGCATACTTACCTTGAGAAACAAACAGTCCATCACTGCGCTGCCAAATTTCCAATCCCAAGAAATAATGAAGGAGGCCCAAGTCCTTCATCTCAAACTCCTTTGCAAGATCAGCCTTGCATGAGTGTATCAACTTTTCATCACCTGTCAAAATCAAATCATCTACATAAAGTACAATGATCAGCAACTTACCCTCCACCACAATCTAGTATAGGTTAGGATCCGCCTCACTCTTGGAGAATCCAAGTCCGATGAAATAACTGTCTATCCATGTGTACCAAGCACGAGGTGCTTGTTTCAACCCATACAATGCTCTCTTGAGCCTACACACATGCGACTCGCTGCTGAATATCTCGAAACCTTCGGGATGCTCTATGTACACCTCCTCCTTAATGAATCCATTGAGGAACGCAGTCTTCACATCCATCTGATGAATGTGCCACCCCATCTGCGCTGAGAGAGAAAGAATCGTTCGTATGGAAGAATACCTTGCAACAGGTGCAAAGGTCTCCTCATAATCGATCCCCTCAATCTGTGAAAAGCCTCGGGCAAAAAATCTTGCCTTGTACTTCTCCACACTCTGATCATTTGCACTGCTTCACTTTGTAGATCCATCTAAGACCTACACTAATTTCCCCCTTAGGCCTGGACAATCTCCCATGCACTTTTACGACAATCAAATCATACTCTTCCACCATGGCATCCCAACCCATGTGGGGTCCTCCATAGCTTCCTCGAAGAGGATGGCTCTGTCTGATCGAAATCAAAATGAGCCATGCTTCCAGCATCCCCGATGCATAATGGTCGGGTGGCTATCTCTTTCTACGGCCTTGATGTAAATTGCTCCACAACCTTCGCATCTTGAGCCAGTCGCTCAGCTTCTGTAGTGCGCTTCCGCCCTCTGATGGTTGGCGCTGCATGAGTGGTCTCTTCCACTCCTTGAACTTCCTCTTGTGGCTGATCCACATCCGGAAGCTCATCCTTAGGAACTAATAGCTCCTCATCTGCATGCAAGTGTGGCTCCCTCTCAAGCGAACACTTCATGGCTTTCTCCTCATGAAATTTGATATCCCGTCGCACAATAGTCTTGCGACTGTCTAGAAAATACACATGATAGTTGTGGGGTGTATCAATGTACCCCACAAATATCCCAACCTCTGCGGTCAGATCCAGCTTCTTCCTGGCATCCTTTGTCACATGAATGTAAACAGGTGAACCAAAAATCCTCAAATGGGAAATATCAAGCCTCTTACTAGAAAATTCCTCCTCGGGTGTACTCATGCCAAGTATCCTATGAGGACAACGGTTTTGCACATATACTGCAGTATTTCATGCCTCCGCCCACAAGTGAATAGGTAGGCCCTGATCATGCAACATCGCCTGTGCAACACCCACGATTGTTCTGTTCTTCTGCTCAACAACCCCATTCTGTTGTGCGTTATGAGGTGCTATGAGCTCTCTTTGAATTCCTTCTGCGCTGCAAAAGTCCTTGAATTCGCCAAAGATGAATTCACCACCATTGTCACTCCTAAGAGCCTTCACCTGCTTCCTCGATTCTTTCTCAACCAGTGCCTTGAACTCACAGAAATTTGAGTATATCTCACTCTTCTTCTGCATGAAGAAGATCCAGCACTTACGAGAAAAATCATCAACAAATATCACATAATACCTGCGCTTTGCTGTTGAAGCTACTAAGAAAGGTCCGCACACATCTGTGTGAATTCTCTCAAGGATCGTCGTGGCGCGAATATCCTTCTCGTGAAAGGTGGCTTTCACAAATTTTCCCAAGGTACATCCCTTGCACTGATCTGACTGCGCAAGAGTACCCTTAGGAAGCCCAGTAGAAATTTGTTGTAGTATCTTGAAAGCTCCATGGTGAAGGTGGCCCAATCTCCAGTGCCACAACTCGCCATCATCCCGGCTCACCACTCCTTCTGCCTTTCCTGCCATTACTACGCAGCCATCTACCTGCAATTGATAAAGGTTCTTAACTCGAACCCCTATCCTCTGGGTCTCACCAGTTGCCTTACTGTGCAGGAAAGCCTTTCCCTCGAGAAAGACAACATCATATCCCTTGTCTTCTAACATCGCCACAGAGATAAGATTCTTCTTCAATCCTGGAACATACATCACTTCCTTCAATACGAAGGGTTTACCAGACTCCCTCTCAAAGGAAATGGTACCGATACCAGTCGCACTATATCTACCATCATCGCCCATCTCGATGTGCACTCAAAGATCTTTCTCATCCAGATCAGTAAACAAATCTCGATCTCCTGTCATGTGAAAAGACACACCACTGTCAACAAACCACACTGAACCCATCACACTTAAGACCAAGCATGCGATCAGCAAAAAATCCAGCTAAAACTGTGAGGCTAAGGCCTCTCCAGCTGCAGTCCCAACGGCCTGCTTATTTTTCTTCTTCTGTGGACAACTAGTGGCGTAGTTTCCGTGTTGGTGATAGTGAAAGCACTTCACCTTGGACATGTCCTGCTTCTTTCCTTTCGCATCGGATTGAGAAGCTTTCTTGCTCTTCCCCTTCTTTTCTTTGGTAGCCAAAGCACAATTCTCTTCATCAAAGTTCTTTGATGAATATCCATCCCTGGTACTCTGCCTTATCTCCTCTTCCACAAGATCCAACCAAAGTCGCTCCCATCCTGGAAATTTCTCCTGACCATTGACAGAGTCCTGATAGGAGTGCCAACTCTTTGGAAGCCCAAGGAGAGCCAAGCTCACCAAGTCCTCATCATCAACAGTAACCCCCACACTTCCCAGCTCATCCCTGCATTGGATGAACTTCATGAGGTACTTGGGCATACTGTCACCTTTCTCCATTTTTATGTTTTTGAGTTTATCCTTGAATGCCAACTTCCTCTGGTCGCTCTTACTTTGAAATAAATCTGTGAAAGCTTTCCACATCAAGAATGGAGAAGCCTTACCATGAAGTTTGGACACTATGTGATCCTTCACACCTTCCAATATAATCCTTCGACACTTTGCTGTCTTCTTTTGCCATGCATCAAGTACGGTAGCATCACCAGAAGTAGGCTTTGGAATTTCTACATCTATGAACTCCTTCAACCCATTGTCATCCAGCACCGCCTCCATCCTGTCCTTCCATGCAATATAATTCGATATTCCCTCAAGGGCATACTCCAATCGCAATCCGTTGAAAGACATCTCAACTTCGACACCAAGAAAACACTGCTGCAAATTCGAATTCCACCAGCACAAAACTCAACCGCTTCAATGTTTTGTAATTGCTCCAATGATCAATATCCCTTTGATACCATGTAGAAATTTGAATAACTTATATATTATTCACCAATATTCTCCTGATCACACACTATTTGACTTCATGCACAATACAGAATCTCTTCTACCATTGATCATCACATGCAGAAATAAAATCAATTGCATGCACACATTAAAACCATAAACAATCACACATATGAACACAGTATTTCATGGGAAAGCTTAAAGCTGAAAACCCCAACTATCTGTATATTATATTTCGTGGATATCATGTAACAATCATAGTACAAAGCTCCTCACAAGCTCTCAGCACACCCTCGAATTGCTACACACTATCAAGCTAGATCTAGCAAAACACATGCTCCAATATTTTGCCGCTTGATAGCCAGCCTCTATTGCATAATCAATGTTATGGGATGGCTCATTAAGTAACATAAACCACCTGGCTTGTACTGTGTAATCCTCATGGGATTCTCCACCTATCTGTGTGTTGCAAATAACAACTGTATAGTCACAACTGATATTTAACCTGCTCTTTCACTTATCTCTGCACTGGTCTCCACTGAAACTGTCCATGCATTGAAGTTAACTGATGCATTCTTTAGTTGATTAATGAGTTTATAATTAGTGAATTAATTAATAATTAATTCACACCACTCTCACTAATTGTATCAATTAGTTAAACTGGATACAAATAGCTCAACTATGTTTAGATTAGTTAAACTGAACAAAACTCCATTAACTTCCTCAATCAACTCCACCAAACTCTGTCACATGAGTTCTAACTGAAGTATCCATGCAATAGCTCCACATAACCCTTAGGAATAGCATAATTCCTTCTATCAGCTCCTGTGCCACATCTGTGCACTTAACTGAAGTGCTCCAAGAGAATAAGATAATGTTTAGAGTCCAAATATTTTAAGAGCTAATAATATTCGACATATATATTTTTAGACTGGAAATCTAAAAATAAATTTCGCCCAATATGTCTAAAAATAGAAGTCCATATATTTTTTCTGACTTGACCAACCATCCACAAATAGCATCGTGCAACTCATAGAACATGAACCATATGTCTAAAAATAGACATAGTCTAAAAATAGACATAGTCTAAAAATAGACTTGCGCCAAAAATACCCTGCAGGCCCACTTAGTGAAGGCGACTCCTTTCCACTAAGCTCATCATCTTGTTGCAATCTCAACAAAATGTTTGCTTGAGATTGATGCAGGAAAAATCATGCATGATCTCCATGAGGGAGAATTTTGAGGACATCTTTACTGGAATACTACAGCAAATAAAATCCTCAGATCTGATTACTATTGGCCCACCCTTTTCCCAAATACTCATAAGCTTTTCATGTCTTTCCATAAGTGTCAAATTTTTTACGGCGAGAGAAAACTCCTACCTTTACCCTTACATCCCCTCAGTGTTGAGGCTCCCTTTCAACAATGGGGCTTGGAATTCATTGGAGAAATTCACCCATCTTCTTCAGCCCAACATAAGTGGATCCTCATTGCCACTGATTATTTTTCCAAGTGGATAGAAGCCACACCTTCTAGGAATGCTATTGACTCTGTCATTATCAAGTTCCTTGAAACCAACATACTATCCAAATTTGGTTGTCCTAGAAAAATTATCATAGACAATGTTGATGCCTTCAAATCTAAAAACATGATTGACTTTTTCCATAAATACCATATCACATTGGGCCATTTTACTACCTATTATCCCCAAGGGAATGGATTAGCTGAATCCTCCAACAAAAGCCTTGTCAATATTATCAAAAAAAATTTGGATTAGAATAAAAAATCATGGCACAGTAAGCTTATTCATGCTTTATGGGCTGATAGATTAACCACCAAGAAATCAATAAATATGTCTCCATATCAGCTGGTTTATGGCATGGATGCAGTCTTCCGAACATCTCTACGAGTTCCAATCATGAAACTCCTCTAAGAAGTACAATCTGAGGAAAATGATATGTAGAGAATGATAAATCAAACCATTCATTTACAGCAATCCAGAGAAGAGGTGTACATGAGAACACAAACAGTCCAGGAAGGCATTAAGAAATTATTTTGTAGAAGGACTAAAGAAAATGATTTCCAAGTTGGAAATATAGTTCTAAAGTGGGATTCCAAAAGGGAAGAGAAGGGAAAACATGGCAAATTTGAGAATTTTTGGAAAGGGCCCTACATCATTCATTCTATAAGGGGTCATAATACATTCTTTCTGCAAGATCTGAATGGAGAAGACTTATTTGGAGGTCATTTCAATTGCAGAATTCTCAAGCACTACTTCTGTCAAGAGCCTTAGCTTCAAAGTTTTTATTCATTGTACAGAACCCAGTTGAAAAGAAATCATGAAAAATACAAAAAACAATAAAAAAGAAAAAGAAAAAGAAAAGAGGGTAGATTCAAAAGAGGCACAACCCCATAACCAAAAAGGGAATTTCTGAAAGTGAGTCAGTCTAAGTGCCACTGCTGATTAAAAAATATATCTTGTTCAGTGATCTAGCCTAATCATGGCTGAACATGCTTTAAATTTATGTTGATAAGTTAGTAAAAACATTGATTGATCATATTATTTCAGATTTGGCTTATTAGATTAGGAGATTGAAAAGATGTTGGTTCCACATGCTCAAAACAAAACGAAAGAGATAGATAAGGATGCCTTGCAAAAAGACAAATCATGGCCTTATCTTTCTAATTTACTTTTATGCAAAAATAATGATTGTGTGCAGATTGTTCAAAATGCCACAACTATGGTTGATCAGACTATCTCACCCTGATTTGAACCATGCTTAAAATTTTTATGTCAATAGCTATAGAATCAAAGATTTCCAAACAGTTTAATCTTGGCAGTCAGAGTAGCATAGGTAGGAAATAAAAAGAGTTCAACATCTTAATCTGAACTCTTGGAAGAAATAAGGTTAGGATTGTTAGTTTATTTTCATTTTTCAAAAATAAAATGTCAAAGAGTTTGCTAGATCAAATGCACTCAAAAGAAGAAAAAAATGCTAGGATAAGTAGGATTGGGTAGGCAGAGATGCTGTTTGAAAAAATTACAGATTGCAGATTGTCAAAACGTTATCTCTTTCAGAAAAGATCAGCGAGTAAAAATAAGACATATGCCCAATGGATGAGGCATTGATCTACTGAAACTCAGAAGATTTCATAATCTGAGGTTCTAGACACCTTAAAAAGAAAGTTGTCCTCCCCAAGTGGAGCCACTATTAGCCATCTATAAAAAAAATTATACCTCATGATGGCTATATTAGTCCATAGATTTCCAAAAACAAGATTTCTATAAAATTTGTGAGTTTTGGAAATCTCACTATGTTCATTATCCTCTAAAGTTATCCTTCACCTAAAAAATCTTCATCCAAATCTATCCAAGTCTTCTTGCTAATCCAAATAAAACTGCTTTCAGGCTATTTTCCACCATTACATCCCCATTTTATTCTTCCACCCCTATTATTCCATCAGCCTTTTTCCTCTAAAAATCCCATTTTCCTTCTTATATCCTCCATTCTCTCTAAAAACCCTTTTTAAATCGTAAAAAAACCCTTTAAACTGGTTTAAAAACCCCTTTCTAACCCTACTGAAACCCTTAAAAAGGCTTAAAACACTCTTTTTTAGACTATTCCACCTCTTTTTGAAAAAAATGGGCCTTAAGCCCTTTTAGGCCCAAGCCCCCAGCCCCTTTCTTCATAAAACCTAGGGGCGCGACCATTCCCTATTTCCCAAGCTCCCCTCCTCCTAAAAAATGGTCCTATCCACTTCTCACAGGACCACGCCTCCACCTTCCCTTATCCCCTTTCACTTATCCTTTCACCCCACTCCATATGCTCTCCTCTAAAGGAAATCCACACCGTCGATTATACAAATCCAACAGCGGTCATGATCCCTCCCAATATTGCTTCCCCGATCATCCCCATCCGTTCATCTCTTCAAGTCAATCCCGACCATAGATCTCCATGATCTAATGGCTATCACCTCTGGTCCCACCTTCCACCCACGAAACCATCGCTCAATTCCTATCTTCCACCTATACTCCACTACCAAATTACGACCCCCATCAAACTCCACCCGCGCTGTCGATCTCACTCCTTCAGATCTGACAGCAGAGATTGCAAATCGCATGAAATCTCTCATCGGGGTTTAACACCTCTTTTTCACGCAAAAAAAGATGTTTTTCTCAGGACACGTGGCAAACGATGTATCGTATCACGTTCATATAGACCAATACCATTTACCACCTATCCCTGCACGAATACCACCCTGGTATTCTGCAAAACCACCATTAGTTATTTTGCGCCAGACTCAAATATTCCTCTAGTTCTTTCAGATTTTCGCCAGAAGGTCCCCTCCCTGCAAAAATCCTTTCCTCTGCAATGCTCCATAAACTACCCCTTGGGCCTCTATAAGCAGTTTAAACCACGAACACAGGATTTATTAATGTTTGTTGTTTTTTTCAGGTTTTAAAATGGCGGCCTTAGGTTAAAAAGGCATCTCACATTCAAAGTTCACCATGACATGGCCTCGGATGAGGATCTAAGAGGCCTATAAAGCAAATAAAAAAGGGAATAAGGAGTTCTAATTGAAGGATTGGGATGATGGATCATGATCATCACTTCCATCCAATGAACTCTCCTGCATAGTGAAAGGCCACCTGTACACCAAAAACAAAAAGGCAGTAAAGTTTGAAGACCGAAGAAAAAATAAGACAGAAGATTAAAGGCTTAATTAAAAGATTAAAGGATAAAAACATAGTTAAAGACAGGTGAACAGAAGTTTAAAGAAAACAGTAAAGTAATAAAGACAGCATGATGAATTATGAAGGCCAAGAGCAAAACCAGGCCTTAAACATAGTTTAATGATGAAATAAAGGAAATTTAGGCTAAAACAGCCTCGAATGCACCAACAAAGAGCAGTTATTCATTCAGAATATCTAACTGACACCTACAACCTACTTTCTATCCATAAAACCAATTAGCAGTTATTACCCAGCTAGAAATATTTTAAAAATGTCAAGGCAGTTAATGTAAAGATAAAGATAGGCCTCAAAGTCAAACTTTTCACCTATCTTTCCTTAGAAAGTTAAGACAGAGTTATTAAACAAAGAAGTAGCTGCACACATATTCCTACCTTATGCCTTGCATGGTTTTCAAGGTCAGGAATGCATTTACTCTGTAATTAATAACACTTGAACCCTAGATCAGTTCCACCTCCTCATTTGCAGCATAAATACTGCATTGGAACTCATTATATCGTTGGCATTTGGTGACTCTTTGGAGTAATACATAGTTCTGCTGAAGTTGAAAGAAAATTGATGTTCTGGAACTTGTGGATATTTTGACCTGTTTGTTGATGGAGAAAGCTATGTCATTGGATCCCTGAGCTTGGTTGTTGGTGAATTATTCTTAATTTTTCATTGTTATTTCTTGTTCCATTATGTTTCACCATTCTCTGTTACAGTAGAGTAAAAAGTTTAGGCTAAGAAATGTCTTTTGAAAGCACCTTAGTTATGTTTACTCTTCATTGTCTTTATGTTTTCTTCTGCTAAGATATTCTAGAGAATTCTTAATTTCTCTCTATAACCCTTATGCTTGTTTATTTCTTAAATAGTTCAATACAGTTGGTTTCAAGAATGATTTATGGTTCTCCTTGCTTACTTGTTGCCACTTAAAAAATGTTTCTGAAGTCTCCCTTTAAAGTACCATTGTTTAAAACCTGCCAAAGAGGTTTTGTTCCGATCATACCCTTTGTTCTTTCTTAGATAATTGTTTTGATGGTCTTTATAGTTGTAATCAAAGATTTCTAGGAGTTCCCTCTTCTATGGATGTAGTTATTTGTGAATATTGAATGTTTTCTTATCCTTGAAGGTGAAATCACTAGAAGTTAAATGAGTTTCTCACCTTCTATATTTCATTGGAGAATTTTGTCTTGGAATTATTATTTGTTGAAGTGTGGTTTCTAGAATTTATGCTTAGCCATGTCTATGGAATGCCTCTTCATGTTCAGATAATGTTTTAAGTCCCTTTGTTGAGAATTACATTTAATTCAAGATTCTTAACTGCCCTTAGTTCTAGTTTTCATTCTAAACCTTTGATGTCCATTTCATTTCACCTGAAAGACCTTAAAGATCCACTGGCCAAGTTAGATTTTTCCTTTGATACCTCTAATCTATTGATTAATTTGTCATGACTTCCATCTGACTCCATTGCCCAATGACTTTGAGATTTCCTCATTCTATCTATGTTTTCTAGATCATCATGTCCAACCAAACAACCAAACAATCAAACAAAATTTCACTTCATAACTAGCCTAAGATCAACCCTTTACAAGAAAACAAGTCATATCTTTGCAAACAATTGAGAGATCTCTCTCTGAGACTAGGAAGGCTAGGTCCTAGAGCTCTAAAGATTAGTTTTGATGTTTCCTTGTCACTTGGTATGCCAATCTACCAAATCACAGGACCCCAACAGTCACTATGCAAACTTTGATTTTTAATGAGATTATCCAATGCTTTGGATTTGCTAAAAGATTTTTCTAAACATGTATTATTTTCTCTACTTCCTCTTGTAGATAGACTATATTGCTTTTAAATCTTCCCCTGCCATGTTGTTTTCTTCAAGTTCTCTTATGAGAGAATCTTCAATTTTTTGGCTTCTTCCAATTGTACTTTAAGGATAATAACAACTTCCTTTGATTTCTTATTCTTCTCATTAAGGCTTAGGAGAATTTTGAAGTCTAAAATGGGTCTCTTAAGGAAATAATAAAATAATAGCTAAACCAATAAAATAATATTTATGAATTTGAATTTTACTTTTTTCTCCACAATCCATGTAACCATGGTTAGATTCAATTGAAAAGGTGTACCAAAATAAAATTAATAAAAAATTTGTATTGATGTGACTATAAATAAGAATGAGATTTTCAATAAAATGTCATTATCATTGAACAACTAATGCATTTGTCCTTTGTACTTAAATAAGTTAAAATAAATTATAATTAATTTTAAATTATAATATTAAATAAAATGAGTTGAATATATAATTCAAAAATAAACATATGAAAATATACAAATATAATATTTTTTGAAAAATGTGTAAAGACATGAAGATTATGGAAGGATATGCATTGTTTCTTTCAAAAAATATGAAATGGAAATAATAATATTTTATTCAAAAAGTGTGAAATGACATTTATTATTAGTACTTTACTTTATGACTGTAAAAGTACTTAAAGCACTACCATGGTTAACCATGAGATCAACGCCTTAGAAATAAGCCACTTCGAGGGGCAAACCTCCTTTACATTACATAAATGAACAATTATTGGATGAAACAAATGACAAAACCTCCTTTCTATATATAGAAGTCCATGGGGTCACAATATAATCCTAGCCAACCTAACATTAATAATTTAAGGCCACAACAATAAAAGCAATGGCTTTTATGGGGCGCAATAATAAAAATATGGGGGCTACACGGGTACAACAATAACAATAAGGGGCTACACTAACAAAAATAAGGGGATACACTAGTATTATAGGGACCTAACATGCCCCTCTCCTTCAAACAAGTGTTGCCCTCAACACTTGGTTATTTCTTGATGCTTCTATATAAAATTCTCATCCTCCCATGTGGAATCTTCAACGGGTAAGTTCTTCCACTTGCTGAGATACTCTGAAATTGATCGATTTTGTAGTTTTTGAGTTTTTTTTTCTGTGACTGCTTCAGAAATTATTTCACTACAACGTTGATCTTCTTGTTGTTTCATTCGATTATGCACCAAATTTAGGTTATCCTTTGAGAGTTGGAGAACTTTTTCTTGATGCTCGATGTGATCTTCCACAACTTTATCATCCATATTAGCTTTCATTTTATCCTTCAAACTGCCCAACATAGCCTCCATTTTTTCTTTTAACCCATCTATGTCATCTTTGATTTATCTTTGTAAGATAGAAATTTGTTGCACTTGGTACTGTAATTTTGATATATCATACTGTAATTCTTCCTCTTCATGAGTCATAGTAGAGTATTCTCAAGGCTTAATGGATGTTGAATTATTTTTAGGAGGTTTTTTTGAACCCAATACTGATATCTATGCTTCAGTATTCCCTTCGAATCACTTCAAACGGATTTTTCAAACAATACTTGTGCAATTTTAAAACAAAATACACAACTTTTTATTTCTTTTGAAGAGCTCGATATTAAAACTGAATTATCTCTGTGATTTTGGATCTTAAATATCTGAAATTTAGTCTTGCAGTAGCCCTCTGAATCTTCCCTCGAATGCCATAGGTCTGACTTAATTCGGATTCTTCGATACAAAGTTATGCCCAATCTCCCACAATGACCTAATTATGGACTCGTTCAGTAGAGTAAACTTGTACGGAGTGCCAAGTGTCACTATTTCCTCCTTTGGCTCTGAAATTGATATAAAGTAAACGAAATTTCATGTAATTTTAGCCACTTTTTACATAATTCCAACTTGATGCTCATATAGAGAGTTATGATGATTTTCCCAAGGTCACCTCTTTTAGATGAAATTCGAGAGTCGACAAAAACCCTAACTTCCACAAATCATATCTCCGAAAATATTGCGAACCAAAATCTGAAATTTTTACACGAAGTTCCTTAGGATTTATTTGAAATGGGTTTTTGTTTTTTTGTGTCTGAACCATCGTAGAAAAAGTTGTAGGGAAAATGCCATGATGACCTGTTTGAAGTAGCTAAACCCTAGAATCCAAAGATCTGATACCAAATGTTATGAAACCAGCTCCAAAAATAGAATAAAAGAGAGATCAATGCCTTAGAAATAAGCTGCTTTGAGGGGGAAACCTCCTTTACATTACATAAATGAAAAATTCTTAGATGATACAAATTACAAAACCTCCTTTCTATATATAGGAGTCCATGGGGTCATAATATAATCCTAGCCGACCTAACAATAATAATGTAAGGGCACAATAATAACAAAATTGGCTTTTATGGGGAACAATAAAAACAAAATGTGGGCTACAGGGGTACAAAAATAACAATAAGGGGGCTACACTAACAATAATAAGGGGATACACTAGTATTATAGGGACCTAACATCGACTCTGATACCAAATGTTAGAAACACTAAGAGGGGGGTGAATAAGTATTTCTTAGCAATTAGTAACTTATTAATTTTTTTTTCATGAGGGGAAAACTCACAGGAAACCCGGGCGTACTTCCCCAGAATTTCTAGATGGTACGCGCGGTAAACCGTTCAGCGGACTTTCGGCGCTTGACCCCAAAGGACTCAAGGATCGAACCCGTGACCTCCCTCAATGGAGAGGACCACGTATTGGCTCACTACCACTTGAGCTAACACTTGGGGCTTTTTAGTAACTTATTAATATTTTAATAACATTAATTAATCTTTGGCATTAATTCAAAACATAAATAAGCAGTAGATAATAGACACAAGGATTTTGAGGTGGAAAACCCCCTCCAAAGCAGAAACCAATAAATGCTTCTCTAATAATTTACGAGTGCATAAAATTATTTAACTCCAACTGAAAAGGAAGCCCCAACTCCCTAGTACTGTAGGAAATCGTTCAATTTTCCAACTCTGACTTAAAGGATTCTCCAACGCCTTGGTTTTATTAGAAATCGCTAAATGGATGCTCCAACACCCTAACAAGCTCCAAATTTCCCTAGCACCACCCTCAAGTGTTTTTAGGCTCCAACCTGAAGGGTAACCACGTGTCTAACAATGATGCAGGAGCATCGAGCTTAATTTTCATTATTTATTTGTGTGATTTACGGGGTGATGTCTTTTGTAATTATTTTATAAATTATGTACATTTTAAAAAATAAATTGAGAGAAAACACTGAGTGTGAGGATTATTGTAAATATTCTCTTAATTAATTGAGAATATGAGTGGAACTGAGTTGGATAGATATTTCAGGGATTATAAATTCTTTAAATGGAAATTAGTTGAGTCAAAAAAGGGATAAATCTATTTTAGAGTTTGGTTGAGATACTTGTGGAGGAAATCATGGATTGGAATTAATCCATAATTATGTATAAATGTGAAGCTTTATGTGAGGATAGAGAGGCACAGAGAATGGAATAGGACAGAGAGTGATAGAGATAAATGGTGTGAGAGTTCATGTAAAGGGAGAGAGCGGAGAAGCCCACAAATGTAATATTTAGGCAAAATGGTTTGAATTTGTAATTTTCCTGTTTTATTATAAGCAAACACTTTATTTGTCTCGGCTCCATCTTCATATTCTATATTAAATCTTAGTTAATATAGTTTTTTTGTGTGGATTTTTATAAAAAAGGAACACACACTCTATTATGCGCAAGGATCTGTTTTGTGCAGAATCCCTACATCATTTGGTATAAGAGCCTTGAGCTTGTAATTGTGTTTGCATCGTTTTTGTGTGGTGTAGTCGATTCCATTTAGATGGATTGTTGGATGCGTGGATTGATGTGGAGTGTTGTCAAGCTATGAGAATTTTTGTATGACCATGAAGGAGGTAGAGATATGTATGAGACATGTATGACCATGAAGAAGATAGAACCTACAATGCATGATCTTTTCTTGTGCATGTTGACTGTGAGGGAACTGTGCGTGCACTTTGATCAATTGTGAAGGTGATTGGAATTAGAATGCATTGGAGGCAGCATGGAGCGCAAGTGAAAGCGAATGCAGAAGGAATGGTGCAGTGATGCCAGAAGAAAATGAAGGAAAGCGCAATTCCATAAAAGGAGATTTTATTGGTAAGGAGTACTCTTTGAACCACTGTATCTAAAGTTTGATTTAATAGTTGTTGTCCTTGTTTTAATGCTCATAAGACTCCCCCAACTTGATAATTTCGAAGTCACTATATTAACTTGCGAAGAACAAGTTGTGATTGGACTTTGGAATGTGTGTGTGAATTTATAATGCTGCAATGAAGAACTGGGCTACATATGCTGGGTCCAAAAGCCTCCAAATGGGATTTTGCCTTCTCTATTAATGCTCAAAATAAGTTTTACACCATGAAGAAAGCCTCAATAGGCTGAAATAGCTACATAATCAGAATTAGAGTGCTGGAAACAGTAAAAATTGACTGTAAATTCACCTCAAACAGATGAACATAGTCCAATACAGCTGATCATTCCTAAAGCCCTGGTGGATCCTCAAGTAAATCCGCTGATAAAACCTCTGACAGAGTGCCCTGATGGCTCTGCAACCTGTTCTAGTAGCTTCAGAATGTTCCAATACCCCCAAAACAAAACAGAAAAATCGTTCCAAAAGAACTTTCCTAGCCAAAGTTATGACCAAAACTGACTTTGCCCAGTTAGGGCTAGGAAAACTCCACCAAATCTGGTGGAACTCCAGTTAAGCCCGAAAAATTAGGGGTCGGCGCTAAAGTTGGGTGCTCCGCCATAACACCGCCAGGTCGTGGTGCTAAAATATAGGGCCACGGGGGTCATATAACTGCGCCCGTCGGCAAATACAATGGAAAAAATCAGATTTTTAAACGTTGAAACTTTATTAAAAACCAGTGTTATTAAATTATCTCCGCACCACGTGACCAACCGTTCAAATGGTTAAACACACCAATGTTAAGGCCTAGGTTCTGAGCCATATGAACGTATGCAGAGGGGGCTGGCCCCCTTTCAGGCCCCGCCCAAACCAAATTAAACTTTATAATAAACTTCACCACTGTGATTATTAAGAACCACCTGTGGCCCATTGATCGGGCCATCCGGTTGCCTCCGCCTCGACCCGGGGTCGAATCCTGCCTATGCCAAACATATTTTGTAACACCATTTTTTTAACCTTGGGGCCACGTGGTGGCCTCTGGGCTGGCCACGTGGCACCCTATGATTGGCTCTCTACACAGAATATTCTATGGAATATTCCCAGAATATTCTGTGGAATATTTTTTTTTAATAATTTTTTTTATAAATTCAAACTGTCAAACTGGCCTTTTTTAACCTAAAATTGAGAAAATTCAAAGTTGAATAAATTTCTCATACAGCATCAGTTTTCAGTGTCATTCAGAGCTACAGGATCGTCTTTTCGAGCTCTTTCTTGTCGTTCTAGTTTAGACCATTTCTGAGAAACTAATTTTTTGAGCATTTTTTCATCAAGGACTCGATCACCTGATCACACCTCCCAAATGAGAAGCTTTTGGACCCACAAAAGCTCTCTGATTAGTGAAACTAATAATGTGGAGACTGACTCTCCACTCTTCCACCCTTGAATAACTAAAATCTACCCGATTTCATCAAATGGAGCTTTTCAGAAAATGATAAATTGTCTCTGGATTTAACTAATCGACCATTGCTAAGATTCCCTGAGTCATGATGTAAATTCTTAAAATTTGCAAAACAACAACTGTAATTTGCAGAAAACAAACTGTTTCTACACTGATCAAATTTCCAAGAAGACTTAAAATAATGTTCTCCTTGCAAACTGTTCCCATGGCGAATTCTACCATTCTGAAACCAACTTTGTCCCATGCTGAATTATGTGTCCTCCTTACTTGCACTGCTTTGCTTTGACACTTCATTCACTGCATTGGCTGACCCAAAAGGTAGCTTGTGCAACATCATGGCATCTTCTTTCAAATACAAATTGTTATCAAACTGAGACATATTATTAGCAACATCATGAAAAGGTAAATGCACAAAATCTTGTCGTTTCAACATCAACAAAGTTAGACTTTGACTTGCATTAACTAGTCTTTTCAATTGACCTGCATGGAGTAAAGAAGATTCCAGCTTCTTCTTGTGTGCTCTCACATTGTACTCTTTACCATCCTTGAACAAGTGATACTTTTTTTCATGGCGATAGAAGATGGCCTTCCTGTCAAATAAGTAAGGACTTCCCAAAACAATTCCTGAAATATCAAGCGGCACCACATCAAGTTCAACTGTGTCAATAAAGTGTGCAGTTATTGCAAAGCGCAATATGAACTTTCTTGAGACTTTCAAATTGGCATCCTTTCATATCCACCCAAGTGGATAAGGCTTCGGATGTGGATTGGTCTCAAGTTTAAGCTGTTTGACCAAATATTTTGATATGAGATTAGCTTGTGACCCACTATCAAACAATGTGTCAATTTTTGTATGTTTTGAGATTACCCTCACATGGAATAGCTCTATCCTCCTCTTTTCATCTTGAGTATCTTTGTGACAATTTAATGAGCTAGAATTGGGAATTGTGTCTTGCACCACTTCTTTCCCCTTAAGTTTATTTAAAACCATGGCGATGCTTTTTGTCTCATCACCTGAGTCTGACCCTAAGTCTTGCTCAACTGTTGCTACAGTTTTCCCTTTTTCTTTGGTCTTGTTTTTGTTCTTGTATTTTTCTGGTTTCAGTTCAGGATGAAGCTTCCAAAAATGGTCTTCATCATGACTTTTCTTTGAAAATTTCTTACAAAATAACTTCCCTTTTTCTTTTATTGAATTTGCAACTCTTTTCTTTCCTTTGTTTTTGAAATTACTATCCTCATTCAAGGCATCAAAAGTATTCTTTCCTCTAGCTTCTAAATGTGTAGCCTGGACACAAACTTCATCTAAGCTGGTAGGATTAAACATAAGAATAGTATGTTGAAGGTAACTGTGCAAACCTCCTATGTACTTTAACAAAGTTTCTTGACTTTGTAAATCTACCCCAAGTAAGAGTGCTCTCCTTCTAAATTCTTGGGTATAATCTTGCACATTTTGTCCCTTAAGCTGTCTAAAGTTTTTCCAATTCATGATAGCCTTATGAAGATGAGAAAGAGGATAAAATTGTTTCTTGATAGCAGTAATAAACTCAGTCCATGTTAGAGTTATCTTACCATGCTTCTTGATTTCCTCCCTGGTCTTGGCTTCCCACCAAACCAATGCTGCTCCATCCATTCTCAATGAGGGTAATTGGATTTTTGTGTCATCATCATGCAGATTATGAATCCTTAGATAGAATTCCAGTTGTCTAATCCAGTTATCTAATTTCTCTGCATTAACATCACCATTAAACATTAGCAACTCAAATTTTACATCAAGCTTTAACAAAGGATTTCTAACAGTTATTTTTGTTTTTTGTGACTGATTTACAGAAGTTGAAGAGGATGATGTGGAGGAAGAGGATGACGATGGAGATGGTGGATCACCATTTCCTCCATTCTCTTTCTTTGACTTCACATTTTCTTTCTTCCCTCCTGAAGAATCTCCTTCTTCTCTTTGGTTTCTAGACCCTTCTCCAGCAATCCTATCATTTCTTTCCTGATAGAGGATCCTAACCATTTCAGTTATATCCAAGAAAGCTTTTCTAAAGACTCTTTCTTCTTCCTAGTGATCCATTTCCTCATGTACTTCTCCTTCTTTTGAAGACATGTTTGTGGCTGATTCTAAGGCTAATGAGGATAAAATGGAAGGTGGAGATAATGGCACCATAGCCCTCCTTGGTTGAGGATTATCTTGTGCTCTAACCAATTGACATTCCCCTCTTTTCAATTTCATCCTAGTAAGCATCAAATTTGCAGAACAACACAATTTCCTTGCACAAAATTCAAAAACTTTTGAGAAAAACCTAGAGCTCTAATACCATTCTAATCTAAAATGTGTGAACAAAATATTTCTTATTTTGAGATATATAGTAGGGGCTTTTACTGGTTATTTCACCTTTCAAAGAAAGGATGAAACCAGAAGCTTCTGGCCCTCTTACTGGCTCTGCCTAAAGAAATAGGAAGTAAACACTTAAACGATATGGCAATGAAAATATTTGTTTTCTGATTTCAAAGTATTCATCAACCAATATTATGAGTGTGCAAGCATGTTAAGGTGTTCTGTAATGGAACAAATGTGTTTTGGAATGGAACAAATATGTTTTGATAATTGTATAAGTCTTTTTATGTTAAGAGGACTTATTTTAATTTACTTTTTAAGGTATTAAACTCTGAAAATAAGCAGCAATAATTCACAGCATATAAACAAGCATCTGATAAAGCAGTTCACCCCTCTCTTGGGCTACATCTGCTGGGTCCAAAAGCCTCCAAATGGGCTTTTCCCTTCTCTATTAATGCTCAAAATAAGTTTTACACCATGAAGAAAGCCTCAATAGGCTGAAATAGCTGCATAATCAGAATCAGAGTGCTGGAAGTAGTTAAAATTGACTGTAAATTCACCTCAAATAGATGAACATAGTCCAATACAGTTGATCATTCCTAAAGCCCTAGTGGCTCCTCAAGTAAATCTGCTGATAAAACCTCTGACAGAGTGCCCTGATGGCTCTGCAACCTGTTCCAGTAGCTTCAGAATGTTCCAATACCCCCAAAACAAAACAAAAAAAGTGTTCAAAAGGACTTTCCTAGCCAAAGTTATGACCAAAACTGACTTTGCCCAGTTAGGGCTAGGAAAACTCCACCAAATCTGTTGGAACTCCAGTTAAGCCCGACAAATTAGGGGTCGGCGCTAAAGTTGGGTGCTCCGCCATAACATCGCCAGGTCGTGGTGCTAAAATATAAGGCCACGGGGGTCATATGACCGCGCCTGTCGGCAAATACAATGGCAAAACTCGGAGTTTTAAACGTTGAAACTTTATTAAAAAACCGTGTTATTAAATTATCTCCGCACCACGTGACTGACCGTTCAAATGGTTAAACGTGCCAATGTTAAGGCCTGGGTTCTGAGCCATATGAACGTATGCAGAGGGGGCTGGCCCCCTTTCGGGCCCCGCCCAAACTAAATTAAACTTTATAATAAACTTCGCCACTATGATTATTAAGAACCACCTGTGGCCCATTGGTCGGGCCGTCCGGTTGCCTCTGCCCCAACCCAGGGTCGAATCCTGCCTGCGCCAAACATATTTTGTAACACCATTTGTTTGACCTTGGGGCCACGTGGTGGCCTCTGGGCTGGCCACGTGGCACCCTATGATTAGCTCTCTGTACATAATATTTTGTGGAATATTCCCATAATATTCTGTGGAATTTTTTTTTTAATAAATTTTTTTTATAAAGTCAAACTATCAAACTGGCCTTTTTTTACCTAAAATTGAGAAAATTCAAAGTTGAATAACTTTCTCATACAGCATCGGTTTTCAGTGCCGTTCGCGGCTATAGGATCGTCTTTTCGAGCTCTTTCCTATCGTTTTGGTTTGGACCATTTCTAGGAAACTAATGTTTTGAGCATTTTTTCATTAAGGACTTGATCACCTGATCAAAACCTTGCATGAGCAATACCTCCATGAATAGAATGGTTCTCTTTTAAAGTGCTAGAGTTGTCAATCGCTGAGGAAATGAATCACAAAATGTGTTGAAGTATTTTTTGCAGAGAGGCAGCGTAGGAGTTAATCAAAAATTGTGGACTGAGTGCAAAGGCAGAGAATGTCGAACGCAGGCATTGGATAATGTTGGAGATAATGCCGTGAAGGCAAATCAGGAACTGAGGACTGCAAACAGTGTCGACGTGCAGGCTTGCTGCGAGACTTTGTTATATTTTATGATGCTATCACAGTAAATTTATGACACAATAACAGTGTGACTTGGGATGTTGTAACTGTGTGAGCAGTAACGCAAAGATGGCTTTAAATTCCAAATCCGTAACTGTGTTGGTGGTAACACAACTCCGGTGTAATTTCCCTTTGGCACCATTTATTGTATGACAATAATTGTGTTCAATCTTTTGTTGATATTTGCATTTGAATGTTGTCTGTGTTGAGTCAATATGAAGTGAATAATGCCAAGCGATATAAAATTTGGGGAACACAGTTTGCAGTCTCTGCGTTTCATGTTATTTGAGAGTTGAGTTGCGCACTAAAAAATCAAAGTAATAGATGTATAGTCTATTCATGAACCAAGTTTAGAGAGTGCGAACTTTGTCACATATGGAGAGTTCGATGGTTTTGGTTTTCTGTATAGCATAAATTGTTACTCCATTGAATATTAATATGCATGTCTGTGCAATACATAAATTGGTACTCATGTCTGTCGGTGAATAACATATTGAATGGAAAATGGAATTCGAAGTGCACGTTAGTGTGAACTGTATCCTTTTCCATGCCGAGAAACATAGCATTTATTTTCTTGTGGAAGCTTTTGTTTTCAGAGTTTTATACCCCAGAGAATTCGCTAAGCGTTGCTCGTATGAGAAATCGTATTGGAAATACGTGAAGATCGGTGGTGATTTCTGAGGGTTGTGTTGGTCATGTGAAGAACGCAAAGAGACTCCAAGGTAAATGTTCATTGAATGAATCAATATTCATTGATTAAAGGTGTTCTTAAAAATTGGATGATTTAATTTCCCTTTCCATACTCGAGAAGTTAATATTTTTGTAAATTTTATGAAACAGTGAAATCAATCCAAAGTTTAAGGAATGGAATTGGAATTCACCTCAGAAATTGATGTGCAAATATGGCTCTAGTGTGGTTTGTGTTTTTTGGGACCAGAGAAATATGTTGATGCCACCATGTTAAAAGAAATTTTGTTAAAATTCCTATGAAGGATTTGTTTTTGCACTGAAGAGAGACGGTGTTGCATGAGAATCGTCACTGCAAAGAAGGAGCTGCATGGAAGTGAAGGAAATTTTTTTGCACTAAGACGATGAGTGTGTTGAAGAGGTTATGGTATGAAGTGCATGTGAATATTCACAGTGATAAGAACGACACAGAAAAATTAAATCCGAAAAGTTGAAATTGCAAAGAAAAGTTTTATTAAATAACCTTGAAGGGAACATAAGGTATGATAATTCATTTTCAAAAGGTATCTTAAATGCTGAAAATTAAATGGTTTTTTTTTTATTTTCACCATAAAATAAATCTTGGGAAAAGTGGATTGCATTTTAATTTAAAAGCTTAAGTATCATGAGTGATAATGGGAGATGATATAATGATATTTTCATAAGAATGGAGTATGAGAGAGAATTGGTAACGGGGAGATTTTACATCATAAGAATGTTTTAATTATAAATCTTATGTGATTTCCCAGAAGATTTATAATTAAAATGTTATGGATCACATAAGCTTGAACTCTCAATCATAAGAATGTATTAAGGGTGGATGTTCATTGGTATACTGTATAACTTGAAATAGAGTCAAAATGTCCACTATTGTAATTATTGGGTCAAACTTTGAAGTCACATAAGATGTTAAGGTCAAATGAAGAAATTTGGATAGTTTGAGTCAAGTTAAACCATTGAGTTATTGTACAAAAGGGTGCATTTTTTATCCAAGATGAAGAGTTGATGTCAAGTCTAGATTCGAAGAGTCTCAAATTAAGTCAAAGGTTTGAATGTAATTGGGTGCATGATCGGTGGAGCCCGACACCCAAGGAGTTTGGTCATTATAACGCGAGAATTACTGCAGTTGTTGTTTTGCAGCAAAAAGGAGTAAGAGAGTTGCCCAAAAATGATTCCAAGATAGAGAACCGCAAGAGGTCAAGCATAGGAAGAGAGCTGCATTGTTGGATGGAAAGTACGAAGGCTTACTGAAAAGTGGATTGAATTAAATCCACATGTGAACAAATGAATTTCACAAAGGAGGAGGAGATGATTGGTGATAGTAATTTCAGAGGATCTGAGAAAGACCACAGAAAAAGAAAGAAGAAGGAAAATGCCAAGGTAAGTGGCATATGGAAGCAGTTGACAGATGAAGAATGTGAGAGGGAGAAAGCTGAGATAATAATTCACCTTGAGTTATTTATGGAATTTTTACAGAGAAATAAAGACCAAAGACATGGTTGGACCATGAGGAAGAAAGTGAAATGGAAGAGACTACATGCAAAGAGGGAAAAACAGGTAAACATACAGTTGAAAGAAGAGTTGAGGAAGCTCGAGCAGATGATGAGTGTTTAATTGAGATGTGAAGAACTCAAAGAGGCTGAGTTGAAAATGGAAGTTTACATTTGTGGCCCAGAACAAGTTGAAATTCTGGGTGAAGATATTAATGAGAAAGATCTCATGGACTATTGGAATAGTTCAGAAGAATTTGAAGATATGTTGAAAAGAGAAGTATATGAGGCTATGAAGCCTTGTATTTTTAAAACTCATAGTTTGTGTATGTTTGCAGGATGTGAAAAATATGGTAGACAGTCTGGTGAAACTATCACAGAGATTAGTGAAACTCTTGAGGTGAAGTATGATGGAGAATGCCTTTCAGAGGAGGAAGGTACTGATTTGTTGTAGCAGAAAGAACTCATAGATGAGTTCTTTTTTGGTGTACGACAGATAATTGAGTTGTTATGGAGCAGAGGAATGATGAAAATGCCGAAGTGATATTCTGAGGTAAACAAATGAATTTGTTTAATGAAATTGATGACAGAATTTTGCAATGTGATGATAAAGAAAAAATGATAACTCGGGAGGATTACCAGAAGAAGAACGAAACTAAGAATGAAGGTTGTGATGAAATGCTGGAAATATTTCACATGGAAATAGAGTTCTTGGAACGATGGCTCAAGGAACCTGAAGGGGAGATGGAACTTGCAGAATGTGATACATAAGAGATTGCAGTTGTCGTGCATGATAAGGATGAAATTTTTCTAACATTTATAGAGTTAATTGAATGTTTTAACTCTTCAAATAATAATGTGATTGTAGGTATAGAAGGAAACATTAATAAATATAATGTTGAAATCAGATAAATTGAATAGAAAGTATTTGAAGTTGAGATGAAAGATCAAGAGCAGCAAGAAAGCTATGTCCTTAGAGACATAAAGGAAATACAAGTATTGATCCAATAGGATAAAGATGAAAGAAGCCAGCAATTCAAAACAAGATCTACTAAAATCTAGAAAGTCTATGATGGGAGATTGGTGCTTGAAGCATCAAAAGAGGCCGAAAGGTCTTATATTTTTAAAACTAATAATTTGTTGATGAATGCTGGTACAACATCGGATGAGAAATTTGTTACTATAGGGGCAATCAATGACTATAGTTGTGATCAAGGAGAAATTCTTGATTATTCTTTAGTTCAGGAAGTTGAGTGTTCAGTGCAGTTGGAGATGAAAGCATCAAACAAAGAGGAATTACTCCGAGGAATGGATGAAATAAATTGTTGGAGAGGCCGATGGAATGCAGTTGATAGAATGAGTGATGCTGATGTAAAACCAGTTCAAGATTCTTTCAAAGTTTGGAGACTAGAAGATTGGGTATCATCATTTCTACACAAGTTTGTAACTTTTGAAATAAATATGATGTGGTATCGAAAAGCGAGAGTTACATTCAATAGTATTATGAAAATACTATCCTGGAAATTCTGTGCGAAATTACAAAATGGAGTTGATACTTTAAAGGACCAGTGGCAAAACAGAGTTTGGAATCCTGGAGGGAGCAAGTCATTGAGACTTGTGGTTGTCGCATTATTACAAAAAAGTGACAGACCTCATAGACAAGAGTCTATGGAAACTTCTCCACATGGGGAGTCTGATTCAGGAGCATCGAGCTTGATTTTCATTATTTATTTGTGTGATTTAGGGGGTGATGTCTTTTGTAATTATTTTATAAATTATATACATTTTAAAAAATAAATTGAGATAAAAATATGAGTGTGAGGATTATTGTAACTATTCTCTTAATTAATTGATAATATGAGTGGAATTGAGTTGGATATATATTTCAGGGATTAGAAATTCCTTAAATGGAACTTAATTGAGTAAAAAAAGGGATAAATCTATTTTAGAGTTTGGTTGAGATACTTGTGGAAGAAATCATGGATTGGAATTAATCCATAATTATGTATAAATGTGAAGCTTTATGTGAGGATAGAGAGGCACAGAGAATGGAATAGGACAGAGAGTGATACTAGAGAAATGGTGTGAGAGTTCATGTAAAGGGCAAGAGCCGAGAGGCCTACAAATGTAATATTCGAGAAAAATGGTTTGACTTTGTAATTTTCCTATTTTATTATAAGCAAGCACTTTATTTGTCTTGGCTCCCTCTTCATATTCTGTATAAATCTAAGTAGTTAATATGGGTTTTGTGTGTGTATTTTTATAAAAAATGAACAAGCACTCTATTGTGCACAGATCTGTTTTGTGCAAAATCCCTGCATCAAGCACCACCCAACTACCCTAAAAATGCTAAATAATTTACTATTGTGGACTCTTGTACTATGGATAATGGTCCACTTACAATGAATACAAATTTTCAATATTATGTGGACTCCTGTACTAGGGACAATGACTCGCTTACAACAATTTCCAACAAATTTTTTCCTATCTATTTTTATTCAGATATACATTAATATTATATTAATGAAAGCCTTGTGCCAACAACAAAACCTTGACATAAACTGAAAGCCAAGTGATTCCTTCAATGAAGTGTTGATCAAAATTACCTTTGATGGAAATATCAAGGATGAAGGCCTGAGTGTTGATGATGATAACCTTATTGTTGTTTGGTGCAAATTCTTTTACAAATATTGAACTTTTGTCATTTAAAAAAAATGTCATTATATGCTCCAAAATAGGACAATGAAACCCCAATACAAAATCTCTTACTGTCTTCTTCAGAATCATAGAACAATACTGCAAGGATGACTATAAATATATTTTTCCCAATTGCAAATGGATTAGTTTTTCTGCAAACTGTTGGGTATAGTCATTGGTAAATTTGTAGAGACCTTTTTTTGCAATTATTAGTTCATATGCTTCACAGAAGAGACTAAATAAGTATAGAAAACTTCGAGCATTACGATCCAGGACATATAAAATAATCAGTGAAATACAAACTTAATTACTTGCATAGTTGTAGCTCCTTTTAAATTGGGATCCTTTATGAACCAAATTCCTAATTGAAACATTGATCTCACTTCTGCCTCATATCACTAGATGACAGAATGCAAGAATTCCAAAGAAGTCAGTTGGATGCGAATATATATATATATATATATATATATAATATATATATATATATATATATATATATATATATATATATATATATCTAAGGCCACAATGCCAACAGTAGGGATGTTTCTTGACTTTGATGAAAGCTTCAAACAAATTGAAAAATGAGAAGAGACATAGACGTGATCAACACATCTGGTTGTTGTTATGAGTATTTATTTTAATACTTTTGAGGAAACCCTAGCAAAAGGTTTCAGAATAAGCCTTAACAATGTCACATATCCAATCCGCAAAATAATAATAGCTTTCAACCAGAGGCTTTAGCCTTCTTCAAGAGTCGATTTGGATTCCCTAGAAATAACTCTTCTTTGTTGGAATTGGAGCCTAATTAAAGTGTTATCTTCGTTGGCCTTTGAGTCAATCTTATAGACATGTAACTTCAAAAAAAAATTATGCTCGGAAAGCCTTCACTGAAACATTGACAAGCGCATAAAAGGAGAGTCGTGAAGTTTTAACCAATAGTTTCATTATTTTCAAAGCATAGATGGTGGTATACTATAAAATAAAAGCCTTTCTAAGATAAGCCCTACCTTCAAACCTTGAACCGAGACCAACTAGGAAAATATCTTCAGAATAGACTTGAAACAATGATGACCAAGGGTTAAGGAACCAAGAATAAGTCTGAATCTTTAGAGAATAAAGAGCCTTTATGATCAGAAAATAAAAATGTCAAGCATGAAGTATTATATATCAAGAAGGATCTGAACAAACATCAAACTGTACCTCAACAGGGCATCGAAAATGTTTGAAAATGTAACATTTGATTAATCTTTAGTATAAAGGCTATGTCTACATATAATTCCAAAACAAGTGGATCTACTTCAAGATATTGAAGCTAAAAATTCATGCCCTAAAGAGGGTCGAAACTCCTTTCCAACACCAGTGACCAACGAATACCAACCAACAATAATTCAAGTGAAAAGAAAACCTCCAAGCTTCGTGTCCAATGTGTCTATCTTCCACAGGGCCGAAGTCTTTCATAGAGAAATTCAAAAGATATGCATTACAATCATATCTTTAGAGGTAGGAGGTAGCTTCATTTTATAGAATTCGGATGGGAACCATAAGAGGCAACGAGCTCTAATTTTTGAGGGACACTTCATATTTTAAATTCAAATTTGGAAGAGGCAAACCGAGGATATCAATTTTGAATTTTAGTTTTCCTTCTTAAAACAAAAACCCTTTCGTGCCCTTAGTTGTAAACACATATTCATAAATTTTATAGACTTTGGATGGGAACCATAAGAGGCAACGAGCTCCAATTTTGGAGGGACACTTCATATTTTAAATTCAAATTTGGAAGAGGCAAACCCATTGAGGATTTCATTTTTGAATTTTAGTTTTCCTTTTTGAAACAAAAACCCTTTCATGCCCTTAATTGTAAACAAATATTCACAAATAATCATTTTGTCACAAGGTAAATTATTCTAATTTTTTGTAAAGAGCATTATGTTGCTTTGACCAAAAAAAATGTTGCCACCTCAACACTCTTTGGGGTTTTTTCCCACAAATTGGGTTCTTCTTCTTCAAACTTTCATAACTCACAAACCGTGAAGAACCACGTGTGTGCCACATACCACCAGAATCAACTCAACAAGGAGAATCCAACAAGGATAGTTTGTTCTCGAGGATTCATGCATTTCCATGTCATTTTGGATGACAAAAGGTATGGCATATGTTGGTGTTGCTTGGGTTGACATCAATGAAAACCGCATATCAACAATAACAAATTGCGAGAAAAATCCTCTTAGTGTTAGAATCAGAAATTTCGATCCACATGTACTGATTGAGAAGGTCAATCTTATGAAGCCGAATGTGAGAAGAAATATTATTTTTTATATAACAAACTATACCACCAAAACCTCTAGGAGAGGATTTCTTATTCCAAATTGACCAAAGACATAAACCATTTATGTGTGGGACCCTAGATTCATCATGCTCCCAAGTTTAAACTAAGAAAATGATATCTATATCACTCGAGATCTAACTTAACATAGGACATTTGCGTCATGGAAAACCATGACAGTTCCAGAACTTTTATAAAGATTCTTAATTCTTTTAGGCTTGGATATTTATGAAGTATATATAATTTATGGTCATTAAAACTTAACTTAACATGGGTTAGTCTATGTTTATGCTCAGGTATCTTTCCCACCATTTTCGCTTATGTTAGATAAGTTGTTTTATGACTTAGTTTTTAGTTATTCTTTTACTATTTCGTCATCATTTTACTCTTTTATGCCAACAATTATAAGGTTCAGGGCTCTTTTTTGGTGCTCATGATCTAGTTCAATTACTTTGTTAATTTCCTATTTTATGGGTTTGATATCTAATTTATTCTTTGTGCTACTTGGGGCTGAATTATTATTTTGTTTTTCCTTTTACAATAATAAACAATATTGTAGGTACATATCCATTACATCTATATTTATCATCATCATGTCACTCAAGGGGAATTTAACCTTGGTGGGGGGAATAACAACCATTCTACCCAACCACCCAAGATAACTTCAATTCACACACACATATATATAATTATATGTAATGTTGAATTCATATAATTATTGTAAATGTTGAATTTATATATGACTATTAATTAAATTTAAATATGAAATATTGAAATATAATGGTTACCACAATCATTAGTATGGTCAAACAAAGTTGCCGTCGCAAGGAAGGTATAGAGGTTTTGGCATTTTCTCTTACATCAGATAAAAAACATGTTTTGTTGTAAAATGGGCTCTTTCTGTTGAATATTTCTTTAGACAACATTGTCTTCCCAACTCCACCCAAGCCCACTATACCCACTACCTGAGCCTTTCCTATGTGTTGTTCCAGTAATATTTTGGTTTCAAAATCCTTTACTTTCTCATACAACCCAGTTGGATATTTTGCCACATTTAACAGTGTTTTTTTAACTCTTTTCAAAACGTTTTCAACTACTTTATCTAGCAGCTCCCCCTCGTCGCTGTTTACACCCAAATAAAAGGGAAAAATTAAAAATTAGCTAAATATCAGAGTATGATCTAATCTGCATATAAAAATTGCATATTGGTTCAACATAAAAAAAAGAAGAGAGAGGCAGTTCGAATACTGACCTATTAAATACATTCAGACTTAACCCACTTATGTCTGCAACACGAGAAAGAGCATCTCTACAATTTTCAATGGTAGCAGAATCATATCAAGACTTTTCTTTCTGAGTCTGAAAGTCATAAGTTGTTTTCTTTTCAAGTTCGTGTAGCGCTTGAGCATAAACTCCATTTTTTACTCGTGTCCAACTAAGCTTAGGATTGAGTCATGTCAATCGAAGCTCACTCGGCTCGACCCCATAAAAAACTGGAATTATAGGAGCCCCCTGTGGGGCGATAAAAAGGGTCTTTTTAACTCCTAATTACCTTCACATTAATTATCAACCCAGGGACGACTTTTTATTTCAAGAGTGTACTCAGTCTGAGGCGGCTATTTACTCAAGAGTAATGTTTTGCAGTATAGTGCTTAAAATCCAAAAGTAAATGAAAACTGGAAACAAAATCTAATTGGAACAGCAAGAAACGGAAATGTTCTAAACTAAATCATTCACTCAAACAACCATCAATCGAGGATACAGTAGCAATAACCCATTCCTCTGGATATTGATGCAATTGAAATCAAACCGGAACAAGACAATCAATCTGGGAACGAGGAAGCAATAACCAATGTTCTCTACAGTTGAGAGTCCTGCTTTAAAGCAATTAAAAGGAAATCGAAATTGAACTAAAGCTGCTATTGAAAGTAAACTAGGAAAACTCTTTAAAAGCACTCTTGTAATTAATCAACCAAACTAAACAGCGAAGTAAATGGACAGCAAACTTATAATTAAAGGAATTAAACAACGAATCATATTTAATAAATCTGAACAGCAAACTCTAATTAGTGGAATCGAATAACCAACAATCTGAAATGAACAGCGAAGCTTTACATTTGAAATGAACAACATAACAATATAAGTTGAAAAGGATAATAATCTCTGTTATGATGGAAAAGAACAGCCACACGATTCAATCTCAACTTGTGCAATAAAATAATTCCATAAAATATTCTAACAGCACACTATAAAAACATGAAACTGTAAACTGATGCAATTCAAAAGAATAGGAAATAAATCAAACCATCACACAGCAGTAATTGTAAATATATGATACACAGCAGCAGCAGCGTACTCCACCAGAGGCTGGGCCCTTAGCCGCCAGCGGACGCTGCTGGGTTACTTCAGATGAAAAGAATGAATGGAAACCATATTTATATTAAAATATCAAAGCAGAGTTACAATGGATTACAACAAGAAGTCTCTCAATCTCTCATCCATTATCCATTCTCTCTGCCATCCTCAATTCTGAATCTCTAATTCATCCTCAATTCCATCATTCGAATCCCCAAAAATCATCCTCAAATCATCTCCATCTCTGATCTCCGTTTTCATTTAAATAGAGAGAGATCAGAGAGAAGTTACAATAAAGATAAGTATAACATGATTTCTATTACAAAATTGGTTTGATTCTAACCATTTGATCAACAAGAACAAGGCGAATTTGGCTTTGCAGCTGAGATTTGAGGACAGCCGCAACAACAAATCTCAGAAAATCATGCTCAAAGAACCCTGCGTTTCTCTCATTAAAAGCCGAATTTGGGCAAACCGTTATTTGTTAAAGTTAATTGGGTCCGTTCTGGACAAAACCCATGTTCCGGATTTTCTAGATTCTGCTTCATTTGCTCGAAATCTCAACCGCAAAACCGTCACTTCTTATTCCAGCGAATTTCTGAGTTGGCACTTTTAATGATCAAATCTTCAATCTGGAAATTATCTTGGAGGCTAAAAATGGTGAATAATGTTACAAATGATTTATTAAAACTATCATTGATAAAATCATGCATAATCATCAATTTATTAGAAATAAAGGAGAATAAATAATATTCATTCATAGAAGCATAAATCATCATAAAATGGATTTATATAATAAATTATAATAAATGACATGATGAAGAATAGTAGAAATGGGTGGAATAAGTGCTCAAAAGTGATAATAATAATGGCATATTAACGGCCCAACATACCCCCACACTCAATATGTTGCATGTCCTCATGCAACGAAAACTGAATATATTGCATGTCCTCATGCAACCCAAAGACAAAAACCCATGTGTTAACCAAGCAATAAAAAAATATGTTCGTCTCAGCTCATGAAATGGATAGAACAAATGAATTCTTCCTTAATTAATGAATATTCACTTTTAGTAATCTTGATGAAGGCATAACAATTTTTATATTGACATTCAACTATATGTATATATGAAGTTGCAACAAAATATGATATAAGTAACAACAAACTTCATTAACCATTTTCTCAAAAACTACAAACCAGCTTTTGTTGAAATTTGGCAAGTAAATTTATAATATATAAATGCCTTTATGATCCAAAAATCAGACTGTTTTGATGCATGGATCATGAGATATAAACAAAATGACTGTAGCTGAGAGTGCATGATTTCTGAAATTTTATGAACCAATATTTCTTGAAATTGTCTGGGTTTGTATTAATGATACGTCTGTGTTTTCCAGAAATCACAAGAATTGAGTTCATGGTTTTTTAAAAATATTATGGAAATCAATTTCTGCATTGTGTAAAAATGAAATCGTATGCCTTAAATGAGAAAGAAAATTGAAAACATCCATCATGCGTAGCAATTCCTCCCTCTCTCTGAAAAATTAGCATGCCCTCATGCGATGCTAGAAAACAAATAGAGGTGGTTGCTACCAGCTGTTGAATTCTATGCTTGGTGTAAAACAACATGGAATAAGGGAGGTGTTGAGAAGGAATAAGAATAGCAATGGATGATAAAGAATATGAATGGCATAGTCATAAGAAAGAAATGAATGAAAGCAACACTCCCCCAAACTGAAAGATGATATGCCGCTGAAAAAAAAAAAAAAAAAAAAATGGGAAGTGGTACAGATGTGGACTGAAGGATGATAAATAATGCTCAAAATGGACGTTTTTGAAATTCTCCTAAATTCGTAATAAATCAGAAAATTATGCGATTTTACCTCAAGTTTTACCTCCAAAAATGTGGAATGACATATATGTACTAGCAGGTGTT
The DNA here is from genome assembly GCA_034641835.2 of Pinus albicaulis. Taxonomy (NCBI): domain Eukaryota; kingdom Viridiplantae; phylum Streptophyta; class Pinopsida; order Pinales; family Pinaceae; genus Pinus; species Pinus albicaulis. The sequence continues at coordinate 1,305,308,855 of CM076574.1, forward strand.
GAAGCTGATGTAGGCAGAGTTGGTGTTGAAAGTGATGCAAAAGGTAGAATCCAGGCAAGCACATCATGTCGGAAGAATTGTGCACGTTCGCGAGTTGCTCGAGCCTCTTCTGTTAGTTGCAATAGGTGGTCATGCTGTGAATAGAATTCTGCCCATACTTTTTGTTCTCCTGTAAACAAAGCACTATTTTGCATACAATGTTCTTGAATCCATAGTGTTAGTTTTGAATAGAAATAGATAAGATGCATGCAAAACTTTCAGTCATAAAAACTTTTGTCAAATCAACAAGTTATGGCAGAGTGTAGTAATCATATCGCATGCTATCCCATAATGCATACATTCCCCCTCCAATTGGAAAAGGAATTCCATGACCATAAAGCGTATGAGAGGTGTTGTGCTGATGGCAAGGCAAGGGAATGAACAATATAGCAGTGAATGAAGCAGAGTACACATATCAATGATAGGATAGCGGGAGTTATGGTTATAATGAGAGAAGAGTGTGTAAAGATAGTTATGAATAAAAGATAGGACGCTTTGGATTGATGATAAGTTATGAAAAAGAGAAAAAGAACAACAATATGCCAAAAAGATGCTTTACTGATAGTATGCTAGCTGAAAATGATGCGATTGATCATAAAACAATTTCTCATGCATAAAGGTTCAAAATAGGGAAAAAGTTAAGGAAATAACTTCTCTGATAAAAAGAAAAAATAAGAAAAGGGTATTATAGTAATAATTGACGATAAGATATAACTTCAATACCATAAGCAGAGCCTCTGCTGCCAGCAGGCGTCCATAGCCTCGGCAGGGTTGCTTTTTAACCCATATGAGAAAGAATCCTCAATTTATAACTAGAGAGTTTCAGTGCTGTTCTTACAGAAGAGACCAGTGTGCTGGCGTGGTAACCAGATAACCACACTGCCATTCACTGGGATGTAGCCAAAGTGATCAGGCCGGCTCGTGATGAGACCTCCTGTTCCAAGGATAATTTGACTATCCAATGGATCATAACCCTGGTGTGGTGGCCATAATGGGAATGCCACTTTCTTACAACCTTATGAACATGGTAGGCTGGCTCGTAATGAGACCCCCTATCCTCCATCTGTGAACAAAATTTTGTTGTTATTACACAATTTTATGATAAAAAGAGGGAGGCTCAGTACTCCTTAAGAGCAAGGATGGTGGAAGAAGTTGAACATGTCAATAGAAAAATATACCCATAATCTCATTTATTACAGACAGAGAAGATTATAATCCAGAAGGGTGGAACCAACATGGTATTAAGATGATCAATCAATATCATGTTCAACAGAAAACAATGCAGTAAAGTAGTATATAAATAATTGTGTCCCTTTTGAAAATAATCTATCATCAAGGAGCTGTCCTCTTAAAGATCATAACGTGAATGATATTAACTCGCTTCAATAGAATCCATAATTTTTGTCCTTATAAAAATAGTGTACTTCATGCCATGAAGGGGAATCAGTAAAATGTGGTTGAGATGAACTAGGAATAGTCCCACAAGAGGAAGAAAAGGTTGCTCTCAAAAATACTCCCAAAGGGTTGCTCTTTTGAAGGAACAGCAAAAACACTCAAAAAGTGGTGTTCCGTGTAGGGAACAGCAAAGGAAATGCACACCAAAAAGCAAAAATACACATAAAAAATGTGAAAATGCAAATGTCGTTCCTTTGGAAAAAGGAACAGCAAAAACTAAAAGTGTCGTTCCTTTGGAAAAGGAACAGCAGAAACGCAAGTGCCGTTCCTTTGGAAAAGGAACAGCAAAAATGAAAAGTGCAGAAGTGCTGTTCCATTCGAAAAGGAACAGCAAAAAGTGAAAAAGGAACAGCAAAAAGAGTCATGGAAAAGGAATGGCAAAATGAACCGTGAAAAGGGAACAACAAAATGAATTGCTGACCAAAAAGGTGTTGTTCCTTTGGAAAAGGAATAGTAAAACGAAATTGCTGTCCCTTTGAAAAAGGAACAGTAGAAACGACAAAAGTGCACACAAACACTGTCCCTTCAGAAAAAGAACAGCAAAAATGCACAAACATGAAATGCAAGCACGCAAAGAATGAATTAGCTGTTCACTGTATTGATGCTGAGGATGGGTCACAGTTTGAATGAAGCAACACCTGAAACACAAAATATAAAAAATATCAGAAAAGAAACAACGTTTTATTTATAAAAAATATGTAAATAACTAAATTAAGTTACAACAGCTATGATGTTATGTCAAAAAAAATGATCTCTTTGAAAAATGTTTTGGCAGCAGTGATAAGACATGAATCTTCAAATTGAAATCAATTCTTCATTTGTTCTATTATGAATCCGTTGGGTAATGAGTTAGATGAAATTCCTTTGTTTCGTAAAAAAAAAATTTCAAGAATCACTCGTCCATAAATTGACCTTCTTTATTTTCCCAAGACCTGCAAAAAAGCGAGTGTCTACCTGCAATAAAACATTAAATCATGGAGAAAGAGAGGTGATCGGGCTCCCCTAATCCAAGAATGATGCAAAAAATAACAAGTAGTTACTCTATATAACAAATCCATTGAGAAAATAACAAAGTAAAATTTATTTGTCACCTGCGGGAGAGCAGTGGTCGACCATACTATCCAGCAGTTTTTTAATCACAACTTCTTTGTTTTTCATCGAAATTGAGTGATTCCAAAGCCAAATGAGAGCTAATTCAAAGGTGTATCTCCAGTAGCAACAAGTTTTAGAAATTCAATGATATGATATGTCAATTTTAGTTAGAACAACCTGCATAACATAGTCATTTTCAATTACCCAGCTCAGATCAACAGTTAATGTTTTAAGCGTAACTTTCTCGTTTGATGTCGGATTCGAATGATTCAAATTGGAAATGAAATTAGATTCACTTATTTATTTCCAATAGAAACATTTTTTGAAGACAAGAAGAATTGATAGGTCAAATACTGTAAGGAACAGCCGGAAAGACATAGTTTTAAGGGTGCTGATTTACGATAGACAGTCAGTATTTTGATCATAAATTCCCCATACGATATCAAAAATGAGTGATTCAAATTGAATTGTAAACTAGATTAATAGGGGAATCTACCATAGTAACAGGTTTTAAAAATTCAAACATTTAGGCCTCCAAAAACTGACTGTCCCAACTTTGTTCCTGAGCTGCCCACTAGACACCCTGTCAATGTTTTGTTTCTAACTTTTTCGTTTCAAATCCAAATTGAGTGGTTCAAATTGGGTTAGAAATTAGAAATCAAGGGCCACCTAGGGTAGAAATAGGTTTTAAAAATATTCACTTTTGGTCCCTCAAAACATGACTGTCCCGACTGTTTTTCCAGAAATCTCATCAAGCCCGAAAGCCAAAAAAAATGATATTCAACCATTTTTTCAAATTGGTGATAAAAATGAAAAATGAGTGTTTTTAGAACTTATTATTTCTATTATGATTCATCTACATACACAAATAAATTGAAATATTTATCACCGATGTTGATTTCGATAGCGTGTTGCAACAAAAAAAACAACTATTTTTACAAAAAAAAAACAAAATGCATTTATTTATGTTCTTATTTTATTTTATTTTATTTTTTCACTAACCTACTTTGATTGAAATATGAATATGACTATGTATAGGAGTACTTCCAATGGAACTATTTTCGAAATAAGGCTTCAAATATGTACATACCCAAATTTGAAAAATGCATGTTGATAAAAATTAGGGTATGAGAAGCCAACTTCCCTTGAAAAGATGTTGTCAAAAATTGTTGAAGTATAGAGTGATGTTGCAAACAAGTGATGGAATGAAACCAATCTTCAATATATCCTTTACTTTCTTGATTTCCCATAGCCATCATATCATGAAGTTCTTGAGCTTTTAAAATGACTTGTTGATGCATACTAAAAGAAACCTCATTTTCTTCCATAGCTTCTACAATTTTTGAATTTGAAACATTTTGAATCTCATTGTAAGTTTTCTCCATTGGTGCATGTGAGATAGAATGGGTGGGAAGGATGGGTAAATTTTGCAGTTCAACATTGTAAGCATGTTGTACTGGTTTATTGTGGTGAGGGTGTGGAATTAGTTGAGCAGAAAATTGTGTATGGAATGGAGCATTGTGATGATGTGGTTGGTTGGGTTGAGTGGATAAATTTGATATGCAAGCAGGATGTTGTGAAAGAGCTGGTGGAGAATATGGAGAATGTGCTTGTGCTACAAGATGAGGGAGAGTATTCATGTAATCATAAGGTGAACCATGCCAAACTTGTAGATAAGATTGGTGGTTATATTGAAATTGACATGGCTGCCCTAGAACATGAGTATTCCAGAATGGATTATGCAAGTAAGAGAATGGAGAAGAAGTGTTTTGAACCATACCTGTAGGCCATGATTTCCATGGTTTTGACCTTGTTGCAGCTTCCTCACCTCTTTGATATGATACTTCCATCCTAGATAAGGAAGAGTAACCATCTATGGGCTGCTCCTTTCGGTCATGAGGGGAAAACACTTCATCAAATTCTTCATTTTTATGAACCTGCAAAACGTCCAATTTTGAGCTTAGAGAGCTAATAAAATCAACTTTAAAATTTTCAAATAAATCATTGATTTCAGCTCTTATGTCTCCTATTCTTGTAGCAGATTTGGAAAAGAAAGAGCAAACATCTCTAGAATTCTTACCAGCCTTGGAGATTCCTCTTGAATACCTTATGCACAACTCACAAACATCATCATATGATAACTGAAAAACATCACCTTTTCCTATCAGATTTAAGAGTTCTAAAAATTCATCTTTGATTCCTTTACGAAGGAGTGTTTTTAAGATCTCTTTTTCCAAATGCTTATGCTTGATTTTTGAAGGTTATAATGAAATCGATCTACATAGTCCTCCAAACTTTCATCTTCCCCTTGTATCATACTGAAAATATCTTCATTGGATTTGCAATAGTCTTGGTACTTCTTCAAGAATATGTTCTTCATGTCCTCCCATGATTGGATGCAATTCCCACCTAGGCTCATGAACCATCGGAGAGCTTCTCCTTTTAGAGTAAGAGGAAACACTTTCAATCTTTGATCATTAGTACAATAATCATATCCTCTACAAAGTATTTCGAACTCAAATAAGAATGTATCCGGATCTTCATTTGCTAAACCATGAAAATTTGGTAAAGATGGGGGAATTATGTGCATTTGTGTCACTCCTCCTAGATCTTTGATAGGAAATTCAAAAGTAGAAATGTGAGCCATTTCTTACCATAATATAAGATGTTTTTCATGTGTTTCTTCGAGGCTCCTTCTTCAAATGTTCCTGTCAATTAGTTAGTGAAATGGGTGGTGCTTACATCACCACTTGAGTGAAATCATGTGATTCGTTTTTTAAAAATTTCTATATTTTTTCTAGTCATTCACACAAAAATTCAAACATCTATTTCTACAAAAAAAATTAACAAATCTGCCGGAAAGCGGGCGGGGGAGCAGGGCTATTACATGCTCCGTACGCAGGTTCTTACCTTCCGTTTTTAATACCCAATTCTCTCCTAGCAGGCACTCATCAGATTCACACTACTCTTTAGAAATGGCTACACTCTCCCGGGCAACGGCGCCAAAATGTGGAGCGATAAAAAGGGTCTTTTTAACTCCTGATTACCTTCACATTAATTATCAACCCAGGGATGACTTTTTATTTCAAGAGTGTACTCAGTTTGAGGCGGCTATTTACTCAAGAGTAATGTTTTGCAGTATAGTGCTTAAAATGCAAAAGTAAATGAAAGCTGGAAACAAAATCTAATTGGAACAACAAGAAACTGAAATGTTCTAAACTAAATCATTCACTCAAACAACCATCAATCGAGGATACAGTAGCAATAACTCATTCCTCTGGATATTTATGCAATTGAAATCAAACCAGAACAAGACAATCAATCTGGGAACGAGGAAGTAATAACCAATGTTCTCTACAGTCGACAGTCCTGCTTTAAAGCAATTAAAAGGAAATCGAAATTGAACTAAAGCTGCTATTGAAAGTAAACTAGGAAAACTCTTTAAAAGCACTCTTGCAATTAATCAACCAAACTAAACAGCGAAGTAAATGGACAACAAACTTATAATTAAAGGAATTAAACAACGAATCATATTTAATAAATCTGAACAGCAAACTCTAATTAGTGGAATCGAATAACCAACAATCTGAAATGAACAACGAAGCTTTACATTTGAAATGAACAACATAACAATATAAGTTTAAAAGGATAATAATCTCTGTTATGATGGAAAATAACAGCCACACAATTCAATCTCAACTTGTGCAATAAAATAATTCCATAAAATATTCTAACAACACACTATAAAAACATGAAACTGTAAAATAATGCAATTCAAAAGAATAGGAAATAAATCAAACCATCACACAGCAGCAATTGTAAATATATGATATACTTCGCAGAATAAATACTCTCCACCAAGAGACAGGTCGGCTCCCGCCCCCGCCGGGCCGACGCTCAAGATGTTACTTCAGAATGAAAAGAATGAATGGAAACCAGATTTATATTAAAATATCAAAGCAGAGTTACAGTGGATTACAACAAGAAATCTCTCAATCTCTCAGCCATTATCCATTCTCTCTGCCATCCTCAATTCTGAATCTCTAATTCATCCTCAATTCCATCATTCGAATCCATCCCTGAAGTCATCCCCCCTCTCTGATCTCTGTTCTGATTTAAATACAAAGAGAGCAGAGAGTGGTTACAATAGAGATAATTACAACATGATTCTATTACAAAATTGGTTTGCTTCTAACCATTTGATCAACAAGAACAAGGCGAATTTGGCTTTGCAGCTGAGATTTGGAGGACGGTCGCAACAACAAATCTGAGAAAATCATGCTCAAAGAACCCTGCGTTTCTCTCAGTACAAGCCGAATTTGGGCAAACCATTCTTTGATAAAGTTAATTGGGTCCGTTCTGGACAAAACCCATGTTCCGGATTTTCCAGATTCTGCTTCATTTGCTCGAAATCTCAACCGCAAAACCGTCACTTCTTATTCCAGCGAATTTCTGAGTTGGCACTTTTAATGATCAAATCTTCAATCCGGAAATTATCTTGGAGGCTAAAAATGGTGAATAATGTTACAACTTATTTATTAAAACTATCATTGATAAAATCATGCATAATCATCAATTTATTAGAAATAAAGTAGAATAAATAATATTCATTCATAGAAGCATAAATCATCATAAAATGGATTTATATAATAAATTATAATAAATGACATGATGAAGAATAGTAGAAATGGGTGGAATAAGTGTTCAAAAGTGATAATAATAATGGAATATTAACGGCCCAACACCCCCGACTTAAACATGAGGAGTAACTCATCTAAACAACATTTAGATTCTGCATACCTCGGTGAAAAAATGGCGACATGGACTGATGCGGTTTGGATAGCACTTTCTATTTGAGAAATGAAGTAGTCTCCTGGTTGCAATTCAGACTAGTCCAAAAAAGCTCTGAGTCCATGTGAGAGAAGGCGACGGTACAGATGGCTAGTGAAATTCCTCTTAACATTGGGTTCACCATGGTTAATAAACACATCGTAATAGTAGTAATTTATGGTTTGATTAACAGCCATGGAGGTGGAGGCATCCATCGTGAAATGGAAATGGAAATGGGGTTGACAGTAAAAGTTGCAAAGAAGTGGACTGTTGGATTTTTTAGAAGATCAGAGCAATTTTTAACCCTATCACCAGAGAGACTCATTTGAATTTTGAGAATGTTAGCCCCCCTATAAATTTTTGACAAGCAAATTAGGGGGCTAAATGGTTTCTAAGCCTTCAATGAATGCATCTCTCCTGGAGGCACATCATCCTTGAAGTCTCCTGTGCCTTTTTTCCTTTGATAGAATCCCCTCTGCTGTATCCATACAAGTAACCTCTCTGATTTTGAAAATTCTGCTCCCGAAGGCTTTATTTCGCCCCTTGTATCCCTGCATTTTTCCCCCATTCTATCCTTTTTTCCCCTTCTTCTAAAATCCCCTTGTGTTCCCCCTAATATCCCCATCAACCTCCTAAATTCCTCCAAAATCTACATCAAGTCCCACCCTTTTCCTTTGTCTCCTCAAAATTCCCCTCTATCTCTCTATCGTTACCCTCCTCAGGCCTCAAAATGCATTAAAAAGGGTAAAAAACCCACTTTCGGACCATATAATAGGCCTCAGCCCCTTCTCCGCTAGCACCGTAACCTTTCTCCCATCTAACCCAACGCCATGACCAAAGCACTAGCTCCAAAGGCACTTGTCCCATATGTTTATCGCGCGCTTTCTCAACCGTTGATCCATATAGATCGGACAGCGATCGTTAAACCCCGCAGCGCTCGTGATTCACCCGTTCAAACCACCAATCGCGCCATCACCGTCCATTCACCGCCAGATCAACAGTTCGGAGTGTATCCGCCACTGCGGTCCCTGCCGCGTGCCATACCATAAAACAGTCCGGTTTTTATCGCACTGCTTATGGGGGTCTGGCAGTATTTTCCCATTGCCCAGCGATTCCATACAGCGCTCGACACCTGTCCCCTGTACCTTTTTCAAAACCGGCATCACCGTGTGTTAAATTTCGTCCATCACGCATTATTGTTTGCACACAGATGCCCAGCGATATTTCCGTGGACCGTCCGATCTGGGGTGGGCCATCCAACGGCTATCGCTCGCCGGAGATGCGCATTGTTAACTCAGATGCACACGCGATAACTCAGGGTATGGCCCGCCATCCATCGCCCTCTGATGCATTTTCAGCCGTTGATCTCCTCCTGAGATCGGACGGTCCAGATTCGTTTGCCCACTGTTGACTTTTCCACCATCGCCACGTCATCCCCATGTGCATCCACCGTACATCTGACCATTCCATTGCATATATTCATTCAAAGGTCAATTTTCGTATGTTTTGTTTAATTTTCTGCTGTGCTCTACACACGTCTGCCAGACCACGTCCCGCTGTCATAGCACGTTTTCCACCATGTTTATGCGCCTTTTCACCATCTCACCAGTCTGCATGGCCATCCTCGTCGTCCACACTACATCTATTACCCTGTCCATGGTTTTCTTAACGATTTTCCATGTTTTGCAAACTTATTCCAAGGGCGGAAAGCCGCCATGATTCATATGCACCATTGTAAAGGCACAACGCACAAAAAGAGCTGAAATCTAGAGTCTGTTGTTGCAAAAACACGTCCAGATAGGTGTCTGCAGCATAAATTTCATCAAAGGACAGAGTTTGGACTCTGCAAACCCTTTGGCACCATTAAAGCTTGGATTGCATGAACAGGGGCAGTACGGGAGCAGTAGAGAGCTCGAGGCAAGAAATAGAAGACTTTGAGACTTTTCAAGCATTTCAGAAGGAAAAGGTACCAGTTCAAGCACATCATGGATTGCACAAAAGATACAGCATGCAGAAATCAATGCATATCAGGGTTTTATACAGTAGCAGAATGTTTTTCCCTCCATGAAGGACAAAGCGCCCATGCAACATTCAATCTATGCCGTGTTCTGGAGAGATTTTCTACCCTAAAACAACCCCAGTACTATCAGAGCATTTACTTCATCAGTATGGCAGATTTCTTTATCATTTCATTATCTTTTGTTTATTCACCAATAGCACCACACAGTACTACAGTCAGAACACATTAGAGTCATATCAGAGTAATCCGCAGTCTAAAGAATATCATTCATTCACCCAAAGAACACCAGAGATTAATGAACAGGATTTATACAGAGTGGGCTTTGGCCCTCTTTCTTTTCCTAAGTTTAATACTGCATTTAGTTCTCCACCTACCTCCTCTGCTCCTCCGGAGCTATAAATTCATGAAGAACTCATTGTAATGGTTGTTGATTAGTTATCAGAACATTGCAAGTAGTTTCTATTGAGACACAGTCTCTGTGTAAAGTAGTAAGATACGTGGAGGGAAATGTTTTCAGACTGAGTATTAACCTATTGGCAATGTTGTACTTGACTGGTATTGTTATTTAATATGACAAGCACATTTCTTTGGATCCTGATCTGAAGCAGCGGTGATGTTTTCCTATCTCTGTGTTTAATTCATTTCATTTCGTTTCTACTAGCTTGCATCAGAATATTGGCATAGGATTTACCCCTGTTAGGTACCCTATGTTTCTGCTCTCCTTGCCATTAATGTTTCTCTTCTGAATGTATTATCTGAGAAATGATTTCATTTGGTTTAACTAGTGTAGTGGATGTCATTGCCTGCTCTCTGATGTATGAATTAAATGAATTCAGTTCTTAGATGTTTCTTATTATAGATTTAGTTGGAAGATTTGGGAACACTAGGGATTAGAGTTAGCCCTGTCCACTAGGATCTTTGTACGACCAAATGGTCTCTAACTTTGTGCTCTTAATCTGTGTTATATCCTCCCTCCTACTTTTCCATATCACACAATCATCTAGAATATCCTATGTTTCAGATGACTAGCCCAATTGAAATCTTGCCTATTGAGTAGCAAGAAAATCCTTTCCTGACTCCATTGCCCAATGGTTTGAATATTTCCTGGAATACTTCACCTCTGCCATATCCCTCTTTTCTCATCCTGGTCTTATTTTGAACCCTTCTTTCCTGACAACCAGCAACCAAATCCAACAATCAAAACAGATAAACCTTATGCTCATAACTAGCCTAACATCTTAAACTTGGAGCTTCGTAGATGTAAAACCTTTTTCCATATAGAGAGATCCATCTTTGGACCCAATAGGGCTAGATCCTGAGGTCTAAAAGTGGTTCTGATGTTGTCTCATCTTTTGGTCTTGCCAATCTGGCCAAAACATGGGAACCCCAACATAATGGCGACTCCGCTGGGGAAGCTGAGTGCATTACACCTTAAACATTCATAGGCACTCAAAACACCTACAATCTCTGGTTAGGTTGGCAGTTAAACACTCCTATTCACGCATCAACCTCTATACCATTTGTTTTCTTTTCCCATACTCTTGGACAGAGTCTGGAAAGGGCCAGGTAGCCTCCAGATCTCACACTCTTTTAGAGGTGACATATCTGGTAAATGCCCTCCCAGTCAATCTCTGGTTATATTTTGCTTTGTTCGAGAGATATCCTTGACCGAGGACATCCCAAGAGCACTGTGGTGGACAGTGTACCCTCTAAAAACATCCTAAACCCTCCACCTAGTGAATCCATAGTTCCTAAACATCTTAAAGATTCCACCGGTGATCAGTAGGCCTGCTGATTATCTTGGTTCACAATACACTCCACTGGTAGACCAGCCTCCCTAACAACATCAACCACATTTGAAGTAACAAGTAGGGTTAAGCTGCTTGGTCAGTAAACAACACTCTGGCTTCTAGAACCATTCATACAAGAGCTTACCCTTACCCAGACCCACCTGAAATAGTTGACAATCCTGAGAGTATCCTCAAGGGAGCTCCTACACTTAAAAGATCAACTATTTCCAGTCACATCTATAGAGCTAATTCTGCACCAGAAGATTGTACAGCTCTATCACACTTTCACCTTGACCTAGACCTACCTAACAGCTTACCTGGAACTAGGTCATTTAGTAGCTTAGACCAGCCAGACCCTGAGCTTCCTGGTTCACCACCTCAAAGTGGTAGGCACCTAGGGAATAGACATACCCCTCCATCTACACCTCCTGATATAAATTTCGTACAAAAATTGGGGCTTAGTTACCCTAGGTCTGCTCACCAGTCTTCTCCTGGTCATAACGTTCCTATCATCCATATACCAGCTGCCCAAGTCAATCCTCTACCTCACCAAAACGTCATCATGGCAACCTGGTATGAACCTTTGGTTTTACCTCAGCCCCTTGTACCCTTACCAAATGATTATCAGTCAAAGATCCCACACTTCACTGCAAAGGAGTCCATCACAGCCCAGCAACATGTAGATAAGATGGAAGATTCTTTTGACTACATGGAAATAGATGATGATACAGTCAAAATGAGAATCTTTGCCCAAAGCTTAGGGGGTGATGTGAAGAAATGGTTCAAAGGCCTATCTCCGAGTAGAATTAATGATCTCCCAGCTCTATATCAGACCTTCATAAAAAAATGGGAGGCTAGGCCAAATCCTCGCCAACTCTTGGCAGAATACATGACCTTTAAAAGAAACGTAGGGGAGAGTGTCCACGATTACACAACAAGGTTTAACAGCATTTACAATGCCCTCCCTCCACATATGAAACCTCCACAAGGCATGGCCCTAGCAAAATACCCTGAAGGCTTTGATGCTGACATGGCCTATGAGCTTAGGGATAAGGAATACAACACATTGGAGGACATGCAAAAAGGAGAAGTGAACATAGAGGCAAATCTGATTGAAAAAAGAGCAAGACTGAAATCTGAGAGAAGGGTAACATACAGAGATGAAAATCTAGCTTCCACATCTGACCAGAATTATGACAAGTTGTCGAAAATGTGGAAAGGTTACAGCAAATGATGGAAAAAATGGATTTCATAGTTAGTAACCAGAATTGAAACCAAAACCAGAACCAAAACTTTAGAAGAAACAACAAGACTCCCAACAGAAAAAGAGAATCAGATCAACAAGTTATTCCCCCATTCTAAGAGAATATTCTTCATGAAGATGAGGGAATCATAGAAGAGTCTGTAGGGAACACAATAAACATGTTTGAAACGGAAGACTCAATCCATAACTATTACTCGGAAGAAGATCAGCCCTCACCCTCTGGTTGGGAGGAGGAATGGTTGGAATATGAAGATTACAAATTAGGATTTGAAAATGCCATGATGCAGGGTAGAGAGCAATATCAACTTAGAAGTAAAAAGAGCCAAGAAACTGCCAAACCAAAAGCTTCTGAGGCAACCATCAAGAAGAGACCTGAGAAATCTTCTAAAGCAACTGCTGAAAGTAGCAAACCATCAGCTGAAAGTTCTGGGAAAAACAAAGAAAAAAATAATCAAAAGAGTGATAAACAAAACCAACCAACTAGCAGCACTAGCACTACAGTTAGTGCTCCTGATAAAGCTGTCACAAACACTATACATAACGAAAATCAGCCCACTGATTTAGCCACTAAGGCAGTGGAAAATAGAACCGAGATGGGTATCCCAAAGAGTCAGTCCACTTTCAATTTGGAAAGTGAGATTGTAAGAATTAAAATCTCTGTCCCACTTTCTGAGCTGGCCACTCAGGATGTATATAAAGGCCAGATTTTGAAAGCTTTTGATCCGGGTTTATGTAGGAACGCAACAGAATAAACATATAACCATAAATACAGAGATACAGCGGAAATAACACTTCATTTCATTAATATCAAAGAACTGAAATTTGCTTACAGACAGAATGGAAATAAAACTAGCTAGGGCGCTGGTAGCTATCTCTGAGAAGAGATGTGGTGGCTACAGGCCTCTGAACTGTGTTACAATGAGGCTTGAGGGCCTATTTATCATTTAGAAACAATGGGAAATCCTAAACAGCCAAAACCCTAACCCTAGGAGATGAAGCGCCAAAACTATGGGCCCCGTTTGGGTAAATTGGTGTTTCAACTTCCCAGGGGCGTAACTTTGGCATACGATCTCCGTTTGACACGTACCATACCTCGTTAGAAAGATCTATCCGAGGACTACAAATTTGAAACGGGCAACATCGGTCCATGGACCCATGTTGCCCTCCGTTTTCCCAAAAAACGTCGTTTAGGGCCTCAAAACGGCTCCGGAAGTTTAGGACCCGAAAAACTGCTAAAAATAGTAAACTGTGCCGAAACTGAAAAACTGAAATAGACAATGGTGGAGCCCCAAGTGGAATAGGCGCGTGACCACCAATATCCACCTGGATCATTCCTCCCCCCTTAGGAAGCAATGGTCCCCATTGCGTTAAGTTCCTCCATGAGATGAGGAAATTTCTCCTGAACTTGGTCCCTGGTGAACCACTTTCCTTGGTGCAGGAGTTGGCCAGCTTTGACAACCCGATACAGTTGGATATTCTGTTGGCGAGTGTTCTTGATTTGCATGTCCATGATAATCTGTGGTTCCTGCTCCCATGCGTCCGGATTTAACCCGTTGGTGTGAGTTGTGCTCCAATGTCCGAGGTGTCCAAGAGAGGGAAGTAAGGACGAAGGCGATCCACATCAAGACCGCAAAAGTATAGCAATTCGGTGGAACATCAAGTTCTCAAATTCATTGTTCCTGCCACCTTGGTGTGATGGTGTGGCGGCCTGATTTGTTTTTGGCTATAAGAGGGCCAGTGAGGCGCTCCTTCTGCAAATGTAGCCATACTTTGTCGCCCACCTGGAAGTGGTGTGGCACCCGGTGTTGATCATGGCGCTGCTTGTACTTCGCATTGGCTCTGTCCAATATATCATGAACCTGTTGGCGGATGTGTTGAATGCGCTCTATGAAGCTACTTGCTTTGTCAACTTCAGACTGGACATGAGCTGAATCGGCCTGAGCAGCTGCAAACGGCATGGCTATGTCAATGGGACATAGTGGTTGGAATCCCAAGCCCACCTGAAAGGGGCTATGGCCAATTGAACTGTGGAGAGCTCGATATAACTGTGTTGTACATAGGGGAGGCTCTCGTCCCATGTGCGTGGATGCTTTGAGTTGTAAATGCGTAGAATGTTTACAATAATTTTGTTGATGACCTCTGTCTGGCCATTTGTTTGGGGATGGAAAGCTGTGGAGTTGGTGAGCTTGGTATCCAACATTGACTAGAGGCTGGACCAAAATGTGATGAGGAATCTGCTATCCCGATCTGATATGATAGACTGTGGGATCCCAAAGTGCACCCACACTCGTTTAAAGAAGAGTTTAGCAGTGGCTTCTGCTGTGATATTCTTCTTGCATGCCGCCATAATGGCCATCATTGAGAATCTGTCGACGACCATGAAAACACAGTCATTTCCATGCTTAGTATAAGGAAGGCCTGACATGTAATCCATGGAGATGGATTTCCAAGGTCGACTAGGGGTAGGTAGCGGAGTATAGAGCCCTTGCTTCTTGATGGTCAGTTTGGAAATGGCACAAGAAGTACAGGATCTTATGTACTTCCCAACATCTTGTCGAAGTTTCGGCCAATAGAAATATACTTCTGCGGGATTGCTACTGTTTTCTCGACCCCGAAATGCCCAGCCACTCGACTGTAGTGTGCTTCCCACATCATCTTGGCACGCTCGCTTGAAGGAACACAAAGGTGTCCCATGTGACATAAAAGTGCATCTTGCAGGTGAAAATTTGGAACTTGTGCACCCCCCAAGAGTGCCTTGTAAGTTCGGGCCGAATTCTCGGGGTCACTCTCATAGAGAAGTGGCCAATCGTAAGTCTCGTGCCCACAAGAGCGGAGCACGTTGGTGAGCTGTCGACCTGGCTCACCGAGGGCAAACCGCAACATGATTGGTGCTACCCTTCTTGTACTTGATGTTCAAATGAAACTGTTGCAGATATGTGGACCACTTCGATGGCGATCATTCTGCAACTTCCCTTGTGTCTGTATGAACTGCAGGGGCCGGTGGTCTGTGTGGATGATTGTTTCCTTCCCCAAAATGTAATGCTTCCATTGTCGACAAGCTTGCACAATGGAGTACATTTCTTTGTCATATGTGGGGTACTTGCGAACTGTGTCAGACAATGTCTCACTGTGAAATGCCACTGGATGTCCCTGTTGAGTAAGAACTGCCCCAATAGCATAGTCAGAGGCATCTGTCTCGATCTCAAATGGCTGTTGCAAGTCTGGTAAAGTGAGCACTGGGGCAGAAAAGAGGCGATTTTTCAGTTCTGTGAACGCCTTCTGTTGAGGTTCCGACCAAAACATTTTTGCTCTCGCTCCTCCCTTGGTGACTTGACTCAAGGGCTAGGTGATATGAGAGAATCCCAACACGAACCTCTGATAGAAATTAGCAAGACCCAGAAAGCTGCGAAGCTCTGTTATAGTGGTTGGGGCTGGCCAATCCCGAATGACTTGGATCTTGGCCGGATCCACATGCACCCCCCTTTCATCAATAATGTATCCCAGATATTGAACCTGGGTCATGCCAAACGTGCACTTCTCCAAATTGGCACACAACTTGTGTTGCCGCAATGTTTGGAGGACTTGTCGGATGTGATGAAGGTGCTCTTCCCAAGTCTTGCTGAAGATCATAATGTCATCCAAGTACACCACTACGAATGAGTTGGTGAATGGCCGCAAGATGTCATCCATCATCCTCATGAAGGTTGCGGGAGCATTCGTCAACCCGAAAGGCATGACCAGCCATTCAAAAAGGCCTTCCTTAGCTTTGAAGGCAGTCTTCCACACATCAGAGGATTCAATTGGTACCTGGTGATACCCAGACTTCAGGTCGATCTTACTGAAATATTTTGCACCTTGGAGTTGGTCCAAAAGGTCATCAATCCATGGGATTGGGTACCTATTCCGGACAGTGATCTTGTTCAGCGCCCGATAGTCAATACAGAGTCTCCACGTCCCATCCTTCTTCTGTACCAACACGATCGGGCTCCCACAGGGTGATGAACTTGGTCTGAAGTGACCTTTCTGCAACAGCTCCTGAATCTGCCTCTTGATTTCATCATTCTCCGGAACAGAGCGCCGATAGATCAGTCCATTAGGTAGCGGCGCACCGGGGGTCAGATCAATCGGGTGCTTGACCTGACAGTGCAGAGGAACCCCTGTGGGTGAGGTGAATATGTCCCCGTACTCCTCCACAACCTTATCCATTTGTTGTTGCTGTGCAGAGGAGCCCTGTCTGGAGGTCGTGGCCACCATCTTCTTCTTGCCCTGGGGGCGGATCATCAGGAAAACGAATTTCCTGGTTTGGGAAATGAGCTTACTGCATTGTTTTGCAGTAACCAAAGAGATAGTCGTAGGAGGTGGTACCTCTGGTATCCTGTACAACTTATTTCCCAAAGTAATAATAACAACACGAGGTCGAGACTCATACACAGCATGACGCTTCCACAAGTATGGTTGTCCCAATAATACATCAGAAACATCAATAGGAGCAACATCACATAATACCTCATCCGTGAAGGGCTTGATGCTATAGGGAAGGCGGCACTGCTGGCTGACGCGGAGATCTCGTCCTTGGTGAAGCCACCCGATGGTGTATGGATGTGGGTGATCTGTGGTCGGCAAGCCCAACCGCTTCACGGCGTCTGCTGAAATGAGGTTCTTTTGGCTCCCATTGTCGACAATGAACTGTACCGGGGAGCCCTTTACCCACATCTGGGAGTGGAAGAGACGCTCCTCCTCCTCTGGATCTTCCGGTTCCTCCTTTTGGATCTTTGCAGTGGCAACAGTGGCGTTGGGCTCCGCATCAATAATCTGTTTCCCTTTTTCATTCGCCTTTTCAGGTTCTGATTCGGATTCAGAGCATGCATCTGACTCAGAAGCCCTCATCTCGGCCACTAGCGACTGCTTGGCCCGACACTCACTCGTGTTGTGAGTGGAGCTCTTATGGAACTCACACCACTTTCCCGTGTCCTTCTTTGGCTTTATGGTGTTGTTCTTTTCTTGTGGCTTTGACGGGTTGTCTTTAGCCGCCATGCTCTGTCCTTCCGTCCCCTTGTTCTCAGCTTCTCAAAGCACCTTTCCTCATCTTTTGATTCGCTAGACCTACAATCTCGCTTCTTCGTCAATTTCCGTCTATTTTTGGCAAAGATACCCAAGATGTCATATCAAGCGACTGCCAGAATCATGAAAGTGTCGACTCCTCGAATGTATCCGTGCGTACAAATGCGTATACTTTACACCGTATGCTTCTTCCACCTTTGATACCCAACTTTGTGCGTGTGCGGAATGTATCTGCCACCATGCACATCTTGATCCCTTTGTTGTCGCAAATAAGGGTCCATTGTATGTACTTGTCCTCATAGCTCCCCACGGGATAGTACTGTTCCTTGACGGCGTCTCGGAAAGAATTCCAAGTTGGTACGGCCGAGAACAGAGAGGGTTCTGTCCGGTCCTTGTTCTCACAGTAGGTTTCCCACCAGTCCTTAACATGGGGGGTAGCTTTGAGGAGTGCAAAAATAATCTTCTCCCGGTCTGAAAAGTCATGAACCGAGAAATATCCTTCTAACAGATTCAACCATCTATCTACGGCATCCGCATCTATTTGACCCTCAAATATGGGAATGTCAAAATTTACTTGTACCTTAAAAGGAGTCGCGCCTCCAGAGTGGCTGCTAGATGCAGATGCGCTGCCGGTGGGTAGCCGTTGAAGGATCTGAGCAAAGTTATCCATCATCACGTTCCTTTGTCTTTCGAGGGCCTCCTCGAGCAATATTTTGATAGGATCTCCTGCTCCCTCATCTTTCTTTTCGTCCCCCATGGGCGTCCGTCGAGCTTTGCGAGGCTGATCTTGCAAAGGTTCCACCAGATCAAGCCCTAGCTCCTTATACCCCGACCTCGTTGGGGACATGCAAAGAAGGACGTAGCAGTGTTGTATCGCTCCGACACATCGATCCTGGGTTATGTAGAACGCACGAATAAACATATAACCATAAATACAGAGATGCAGCGGAAATAACACTTCATTTCATTAATATCAAAGAATTGAAATTTGCTTACAGATAGAATGGAAATAAAACTAGCTAGGGCGCTGGTAGCTATCTTTGAGAAGAGATGTGGCGGCTACAGGCCTCTGAACTGAGTTACAATGAGGCTCGAGGGCCTATTTATCATTTAGAAACAATGGGAAATCCTAAACAACGAAAACCCTAACCCTAGGAGATGAAGCGCCAAAACTATGGGCCCCGTTTGGGTAAATTGGTGTTTCAACTTCCCAGGGGCGTAACTTTGGCATACGATCTCCGTTTGACGCGTTCCATACCTCGTTAGAAATATCTATCCGAGGACTGGTTGGGGTTTGGAATGGGAAACACGTGTCCATGGAACATTCCTCCGTTTCAAAAAAGTCGGTAGGGCTTTAAAACGACCCTAAGTTTAAACACCCGAAAAACTGCTAAAAATAGTAAACTGTGCCGAAACTGAAAAACTGAAATAGACAATGGTGGAGCCCCAAGTGGAATAGGCGGGTGACCACCAATATCCACCTGGATCAGCTTTGAACCTAAGCAAGAGTGGAGACACTGTAAATATGAATGATGATCAGCCTGCCCTCCTGTTTGGACCTAACATAGAGGGGAAGTTTCACAAAGGGGTAGCTCCACCTTTCTATATCAGTCTCAACATTCATGACAAGATCCTGCATAATGCAATGCATGATTCTGGAGCATCTCACAACCTAATGCCTAAGGTAGTCATGGAGAGGTTAGGCCTAGAGATAACTCGTCCCTACAAATATTTATTCTCTTTCGACTCTAGCAGAGTAAAATTCCTAGGCCTGATCAAGGACTTATGTGTGAGCTTAACTCAAATCCCAGCTAAATGTATGGTCATGGATGTTGTGGTGGCAGATGTGCCACCCAAGTATGGCATGTTATTATCAAGATCATGAGGAGCGAAGATGTAGGGTACAATGTAGATGGATGGCTCATATGCCACAATCCCAATCTTTCGCCAACTTAGGAAACTGTATAGGGAGACGCAGATGAAATTCCTAGTCAGTAGCCCCGAAAAACCAGAAAATTCACCTGTTTATTATGTACATACAGACCTTGACTCCTTCATATTTTGTAATGTTGAATCCTTAGAAGGGTCAGAGTCCCAAAACAGAGATACAAATAGAGAGGCAGAGGCCATGGACTTTAACATAATGGCTGCTCTAGATTTAGAGGACAGCGAAGAAGAAAAAAGCAACGAAACCTGTAGGATATGCGGTGGAGACCTAACTCCGAGAGAAAAAGAAACAGAACGTAAACATCCATCTGGCTAGATCCCTGAAACTCATACATTTCATGAGGAACAAAGCAATCCACAGCCTAGTACAGGCCCTACAGAGAAATATAGTGGCGAACCAAGCCATAGGGAAATGAATGATACCGAAACCAAGAGCGAACCCCTGTGGGTGATGAACTTTGATGGGTCATGCACCAAGAGAACTGCCGGAGCGGGGGTATGGTTACATAACACAGAGAATGATTACGCAGAGAGCCATGCCCGCAATTTACACTTCAAATGTACAAACAATGTCGCAGAATACGAGGCCCTTATCCTAGGTTTGAACCTGTTGAGAAAATTAGGAGCCCGTAGGATAAATGTGTGTGGGGACTCTGAGTTGGTTATTAAACAGGTAAATGGTGAATATAAGGAAAAACATCCTAGACTGAGATCATATTGGAATGACACTATGGATCTACTCAAAATGTTTGTTGAATACGAGTTGGCATTCATTCCTAGGGGTCAAAATGTCATTGCAAACGGGTTAGCTTGCCTAGCCAGCTCCTACCCCAAGACTCCCAGTGACCAACAGATCATCATTCAGACCAAATTCAGACCTGTTGTGCTAGACAACGAAAAATATTGGCAGGTCTTTGAAGGTGATAAATAGATTCAAGATTTCCTGGTAGGCAGAAACGAGTTTGAGTTTACTGATTCAGACTCTAAATCTGACAATGGCTGCCTAAGTGAAGAATATTTAGATGAGGAAGAAACACCCTGTAATATAGAAATAAACTCTTTAGATGAACAGACTGGAAACCTAGAAAGAAAATGTGAAAATGTAGATAGTGAAGAAGTGGAGGTGCTGTAGGCCAAAGATAAGAATATACCCAGAGGCCTGGCACCCTTAGAGGACCTCTTTGACTTTGATGATGTGGCAGAAAAGCCAACTATAGAACATGCAGACTCTGACGTGGAAGAGTGCAACATAGGCATTGAAGATAAGCCCAAAAATATTAAACTTGCTAAGTCTTTACCTGCGGACATGAAGAAAAAATACATTGACCTTTTCAAGGAATTCATTGATGTGTTTTCTTGGAGTTATGAAGTCTTAAAGGCCTATGACACGAACATCATACAGCATAAGATACCCTTGAAAGAAAATCAAAAGCCCTTTAGGAAAAAACTTTGCAGAATCAATCCTAAACAACTACCTGCGGTAGAAAAGGAGATTAAGAAAATGTATGAAGCAAGTATAATTGTGACGGTAAGGTTCTCTGATTGGGTATCAAACTTAGTTTCTGTGAGGAAGAAAACAGGAGAAATCATATTGTGCATAGACTTCAGGAATCTTAATAGAGCCTCACTCAAGGACAATTACCCTTTGCCTAAAATGGAACATATCCTGCAGAAGGTAGTGGGCTCTAAAAGGATCTCCCTGCTGGATGGTTTTTCCGGTTACAACCAAGTCTTAGTAATCCCAGAAGATCAACTCAAGACAGCCTTTACCACTCCATGGGGTACCTTCATGTATGTGAAGATGCCTTTTGGATTGATGAACGCTGGAGCCACCTTCCAAAGAGCGATGGACATAGCACTTTCAGATGAGATAGGGAACTTCATTGTTATCTACTTAGATGACATAACAGTATTTTCCAAGACTGAAGAAGAACACCTGAAACATCTGAGGAAAGTATTCGAAAAGTGTAGAAGGTTTGGTCTGTCTTTGAATCCCAAAAAGACTATTTTTGGGCTACAAGAAGGTAATCTTCTTGGCCACATTATATCTGAGAAGGGAATCAGGATAGACCCACAGCGAGTTGAGGGAATACTATAGATCACACACCCCAGAAACATCAAGGAATTACAGTCTTTCATTGGTAATATTAACTTCCTTAGAAGGTTTATTTCAAATCTAGCTAAACACCTTAGGAACATGACTAACATGCTGAAGAAGGGTGCAGGAGTTAAATGGACTGTAGGAGCTAAACAATCGTTTAAATCAGTGAAACTTGCACTTACCCAAGCTCCCATCCTAATCAGCCCAGATTTCTCCAAATATTTCCTGATCTTTTCATTCGCCTCTAAGCATACAGTGGCTACAGTCTTGCTGCAGAAAAAAACAAAGGGAATGGAGCAGCCAATTGCCTTCATTCAACCCAGATTTCATAGGGGAGATTTACCCTGCTTCTTCTGTGTAGCACAAATGGATCCTAACAGCCACAGACTATTTTACTAAGTGGATAGAGGCCATACCCACTAGGAATGCCACAGATTCAGTCATCATTAGTTTCCTAGAAGGTCACATCCTCTCTCGGTTTGGCTGCCCAAGGAAAATAATCACTGACAATTCTGCTGCTTTCGGATCCAAAAAGATGGTTGATTTTTGTCACAGGTATCAAATAGCACTTAGTCATTCAACTGCCTATTACCCTCAGGGTAATGAATTAGCTGAATCATCAAACAAGAGCCTGGTGATCATCATCAAAAAGTTGTTGGAAGAGAAAAAAAAGTCATGGCATAACAAGCTAGTACATGCTTTATGGGCTGACAGGCTTACAACAAAGAAGTCCATTGGCATGTCACCATTTTAGCTTGTCTATGGAATAGAAGCAGTGTTTCCTACCAGCCTTGGGATACCAGTGATCAAGCTGGTCCAGGAGATCCAAACAGAAGAAGATAGTATGGTGAGGAGAATAAACCAAACAATCCATCTTCAGCAAACAAGGGAAGAGATCTACAACAGAGCAGTGAAAGTTCAGGAGAATATAAAGAAATTGTTTGACAAAAGACCCAAAACTGTCGATTTCAAAGTTGGAGATAAGGTTCTGAATTGGGATTCGAGAAGAGAGGATAAAGGAAAGAACAGTAAATTTGACAGTTTGTGGCAAGGTCCATACCTCATCCAGACCACTGTGGGTCCCAATGCTTTCTTCTTACAAGAAATAGATGGCACTGAGCTGTTTGGGGGTCCTGTCAATGGCAGGATGCTCAAATATTACTTCTGCTAATTTACAGTTTCCAGTTTCCATTTCCATTGTACATACCATTGCAGTTTTATTTTCAAAGAAAAAGAAAAAACGTTTCAAAAAGCAGAGGAAATGGAGAGGTTCAGTCATGCCTAAAACATGAACCTCTGATGAGCAAAGGATTGGCTCAAATATGATCAAAACCTGAGCCAAAGAAAGTAAAGACGACTGGTCCTAACATGCCCAAAATCTAGACCAGCAAAGAAGAAAGAAGAATCAGCTCTAACATGCCCAAAACCAGAGCTGAGATGAAGAAAAGAAGTGACTCTAACATGCTCAAATCTTGAGTCACAAAAGGAAAGAAGGATGTTTCAAGCTTCAGACTTCAAGCCTTCAAAATTTTGCTTTCAGTTTTCTACAAATTTTTTCCATGTGCAACTATATTTATGCCTTGGATCCACAGCAAGTTAGACAGTCTAATCTTGGCTTGACTATTTTCAATTTATGTCGTAGAATATAGAGAAGAAATTTGCTGGTCAGTTTAATCCCAGCAGATATTAGATTAGGTAGAGAAAAGTATGAGACCAACAGTCTAATCTGGTCTCATGGAGCAATAAGGGTAGATTTAGAATAGGTTGATTTTCTGTTATAAAAATAAAAATATGTAAAGGGTCTGCTAGCTCAAATGCACCCTAGAAGAAGAGAAAATGCTAGGACCGTAGTGTGGGAAGGTAGTTTGTTGGAGAAAGTTTTTTTGCTAATGTAATGTTTCATATTGTGGCAGTTGATAAAAGAAAGAAGGGATGTGTAAAGCAGCAGGCACCTGGCCTACTCCAAAGATCTATTCTCGGAATTCTTGACTCCTTCAAGAAGAAGCCATCCCCATGTGGAGCCACTGTTAGCCCCCCTGTAAATTTTTGACAAGCAAAGTAGGGGGCTAAAGGGTTTCTGAGCCTTCAATGAATGCATATCTCCTGGAGGCACATCATCCTTGAAGTCTCCTATGCCTTTTTTCCTTTGATAGAATCCCCTCTGCTGTATCCATACAAGTAACCTCTCTGATTGTGAAAATTCTGCTCCCGAAGGCTTTATTTCGCCCCTTGTATCCCTTTATTTTTCCCCCATTCTATCCTTTTTTCCCCTTCTTCTAAAATCCTTTTGTGTTCCCCCTAATATCCCCATCAACCTCCTAAATTCCTCCAAAATCTACATCAAGTCCCACCCTTGCCCTTTGTCTCCTCAAAATTCCCCTCTATCTCTCTATCGTTACCCTCCTCAGGCCTCAAAATGCATTAAAAAGGGTAAAAAACCCACTTTCGGACCATATAATAGGCCTTAGCCCCTTCTCTGCTAGCCCCGTAACCTTTCTCCCATGTAACCCAGTGCCGTGACCAAAGCGCTAGCCCCAAAGGCACTTGTCCCATATGTGTTTATCGGGCGCTTTCTCAACCGTTGATCCATATAGATAGGACGGCGATCGTTAAACCCCGCAGCGCTCGTGATTCACCCGTTAAAACCACCAATCGCGCCATCGTCATCCATTCACCGCCAAATCAACGGTTCGGAGTGTATCCCCAGCTCTGGTCCCCATCGCGCACCATACCATATAACAGTCTGGTTTTTATCGCACCGCTAACGAGGGTCTGGCGGTATTTTCCCATTACCCAGCGATTCCATACAACGCTCGACACCTGTCCCCTGTATATTTTTCAAAACCGCCATCCCCACGAGTTAAATGTTGTCCATCGCGCATTATTGTTTGTACACAGATGCCCAACAATATTGTCGTGGACCGTCTGATCTGGGGCGGGCCATTCAGCAGCAATCGCTCGCCGGAGATGTGGGATTGTTAACTCAGATGCACATGTGATAACTCAGGGTATGGCCCGCCATCCGTCGCCCTCCGATGCATTTTCAGCCATCGATCTCCTCCCGAGATCGAACGGTCTAGATTCGTTTGCCCGCTGTTGAATTTTCCACCATCGCCACGTCATCCCCATGTGCATCCACCATACATCCGCCCATTCCATTGCATATATTCATTCAAAGGTCGATTTTCGTATGTTTTGTTTAATTTTCTATTGTGCTCTACACACGTCCGCCAGACCACGAACCACTGTCATAGCACGTTTTTCATCATGTTTATGCGCCTTTTCTCCATCTCACAAGTCTGTATGGACATCCTCATCATCCGCACTGCATCCATTACCCCATCCATGGTTTTCTTGATGATTTTCCATGTTTTGCAGGGTTATTCCAAGGGAGGAAAGCCGCCATGATTCACATACACCATTGTAAAGGCACAGTGCACAAAAAGAGCTGAAATCTAGAGCCTGTTGTTGCAGAAAAATGTCCAGATAGTTGTCTGTAGCATAAATTTCATCAAAGGACAGAGTTTGGACTCGGCAAACCCTCCGACACCATTAAAGCTCGGATTGCATGAACACGGGCATTACGGGAGCAACAGAGAGCTCGAGGCTAGAAATAGAAGACTTTGAGCATTTTTAAGCATTTCAGAAGGCAAAGGTACCAGTTCAAGGACATCATGGATTGCACAAAAGATACAGCACGCAGAAATCAATGGATATCAGGGTTTTATACAGCAGCTGAATGTTTTTCCCTCCATGAAGGACAGAGTGCCGATGCAGCATTCAATCTATGCCGTGTTCTGGAGAGATTTTCTACCATAAAACAACCCCAGTACTATCAGAGCATTTACTTCATCAGTATGGCATATTTCTTTATCATTTATTTATATTTTGTTTATTCACCAATAGCACCACACAGTACTGCAGTCAAAACACATTAGAGTCATATCAAAGTAATCCGCAGTCTGAAGAAGATCATTCGTTCACCCAAAGAACACCAGAGATTAATGCACAGGATTTAGACAGAGTGGGATTCAGCCCTCTTTCTTTTCAGAAGTTTAATATTGCATTTAGCTCTCCACCTACCTCCTCTGCTCCTCTGGAGCTTTAAATTCATGAAGAACTCATTGTAATGGTTGTTGATCAGTTATCAGAACATTGCAAGTAGTTTCTGTTGAGACACAGTCTCTGTGTAAAGTAGTAAGATAGGTGGAGGGAAATGTTTTCAGACTGAGTATTCAGCTATTGGCAGTGTTGTACTTGACTGGTATTGTTATTTAATATGACAAGCACATTTCTTTGGATCCTAATCTGAAGTAGCAGTGATTTTTTCCTATCTCTGTGTTTAATTCATTTCATTTCGTTTCTACTGGCTTGCATCAGGATATTGGCATAGGATTTACCCCTGTTAGGTACCCTATGTTTCTGCTCTCCTTTCCATTAATGTTTCTCTTCTAAATGTATTATCTAAGAAATGATTTCAGTTGGTTTAACCAGTGTAGTGGATGTCATTGCCTGCTCTCTGATGTATGAATTAAATGAATTCAATTCTTAGATGTTTCTTGTTATAGATTTAGTTGGAAGATTTGGAAACACTGGGGATTAGAGTTAGCCCTTTGCACTAGGATCTTTGTACGACCAACTGGTCTCTAACTTTGTGCTCTGAATCTGTGTTATCTCCTCCCTCCTACTTTTCCATATCACACAATCATCTAGAATATCCTATGTTTCAGATGACTAGCCCAATTGAAAGCCTGCCTATTGAGTAGCAAGCAAATCCTTTCCTGACTCCAGTTCCCAATGGTTTGAATATTTCCTGGAATATTTCACTCCTGCCATATCTCTCTTTGCTCATCCTGGTATTATTTTGAACCCTTCTTTCTTGACAACCAGCAACCAAATCCAACAATCAAAACAAGCAAACCTTGTGCTCATAACTAGCCTAACATCTTAAACTTGGAGCTTCATAGACATAAAACCTTTGTCCATATAGAGAGATCCCTCTCTGGACCTAGGAAGGCTAGATCCTGAGGTTTGAAAGTGGTTATGATGTTGTCTCATCTTTTGGTCTTGCTAATCTGGCCAAAACATGGGAACCCCAACATAATGGCGACTCCGCTGGGGAAGCTGAGTGCATTACACCTTAAACATTCCTAGGCACTCAAAACACCTACAATCTCTGGTTAGGTTGGCAGTTAAACACTCTTATTCACGCATCAACCTCTATACCATTTGTTGTGTTTTCCCATACTCTTGGATAGAGTCTAGAAAGGGCCAGATAGCCTCCAGATCTCACGCTCTTTTAGAGGTGACATATCTGGTAAATGCCCTCCCAGTCAATCTCTGGTTAGAGTTTGCTGTGTTCGAGAGATATCCTTGACCGAGGACATCCCAAGAGCACTGTGGTGGACAGTGTACCCTATAAAAGCATCCTAAACCCTCCACCTGGCGACTCCATAGTTCCTAAACGTCTTAAAGACTCCAGTGGTGATCAGTAGGCCTGCTGATTATCTTGGTTCACAATAGACTCCACTGGGAGACCAGCCTCCATAACAGCATCAACCACAGTTGAAGTAACAAGTAGGGTTAAGCTACTTGGTCAGTAAAAAACACTCTGGATTCTAGAACCATTCATACAAGAGCTTACACTAACCCAGACCCACCTGAAATAGTTGACAATCCTGAGAATATCCTCAAGGGAGCTCCTACACTTAAAATATCAACTGTTTCCAGTCACATCTATAGAGCTAATTCTGCACCAGAAGATCTTGCAGCTCTATCACACTTTCACCTTCACCTAGACCTACCTAATAGCTTACCTAGAACTAGGTCATTTAGTAGCTTAGACCAGCCAAACCGTGATCTTCCTAGTTCACCACCTCAAAGTGGTAGGCACCTAGGGAATAGACATACCCCTCTATCTACACCTCCTGATATAAATTTCGTACAAAAATTTGGGCTCAGTCACCCTAGGTCTGCTCACCAGTCTTCTACTGGTCATAACGTTCCTGTCATCCATATACCAGCTGCCCAAGTCAATCCTCTACCTCACCAAAACGTCATCATGGCAGCCTGGTATGCACCTTTGGTTTTACCTCAACCCCTAGTACCCTTACCAAATGATTATCAGTCAAAGATCCCACACTTCACTGCAAAGGAGTCCATCACAGCGCAGTAACATGTAGATAAGATGGAAGATTCTTTTGACTACATGGAAATAGATGATGATACAGTCAAAATGAGAATCTTTGCCTAAAGCTTAGGGGGTGATGTGAAGAAATAGTTCAAACGCCTACCTTCGGGTAGCATTAATGATCTCCCAGCTCTATATCAGACCTTCATAAACAAATGGGAGGCTAGGGAAAATCCTCGCCAACTCTTGGTAGAATACATGACCCTTAAAAGAAACGTAGGGGAGAGTGTCCACGATTACACAACAAGGTTTAACAGCATTTACAATGCCCTCCCTCCACATATGAAACCTCCACAAGGCATGGCCCTAGAAAAATACCCTGAAGGCTTTGATGTTGACATGGCCTATGAGCTTAGGGATAATGAATACAACACATTGGCAGACATGTAGAAAGGAGCAGTGAACATACAGGCAAATCTGATTGAAAAAATAGCAAGACTGAAATCTGAGAGAAGGGTAACATACAGAGATGACAATGTAGCTTCCACATCTGACCATAATTATGACAAGTTGTCGAAAAATGTGGAAAGGTTACAGCAAATGATGGAAAAAATGGTTGTCACAGTCAGTAACCAGAATAGAAACCAAAACCAGAACCAAAACTTTAGAAGAAACAATAACACTCCCAACAGACAAAGAGAATTAGATCAACAAGTTATTCCCCCATTCCAAGAGAATTTTCTTGATGAAGATGAGGGAATCATAGAAGAGTCTGTATGGAACACAATAAACATGTTTGAAATGGAATACTCAATCCATAACTGTTACTCAGAAGAATATCAGCCCTCACCCTCTGGTTGGGAGGAGGAATGGTTGGAATCTGAAGATTACAGATTAGGATTTGAAAATGCCATGATGCAGGTCAGAGAGCAATATGAACTTAGAATTAAAAAGAGCCAAGAAACTGCCAAACCAAAAGCTTCTGAGGCAACCATCAAGAAGAGACCTGAGAAATCTTCTAAAGCAACTGCTAAAAGTAGCAAACCATCAACTGAAAGTTCTCGGAAAAACAAAGAAAAAGACAACCAAAAGAGTGATAAACAAAACCAACAAACTAGCAGCACTAGCACTACAATTAGTGCTCCTAATAAAACTGTCACAAACACTGTACATAACGAAAAATCATCCCACTGATTTAGCCACTAAGGCAGTGGAAAGTAGAACCGATATGGGTATCCCAAAGAGTCAGTCCACTTTCAATTTGGAAAGTGAGATTGCAAGAATTAAAATCTCTGTCCCACTTTTTGAGCTGGCTACTCAGGATGTATATAAAGACTAGATTTTGAAAGCTTTCAACCTAAGTGAGAGTGGAGACACTGTAAATCTGAATGATGATCAGCCTGCCCTCCTTTTTGGACCTAATATAGACGGGAAGTTTCAGGAAGGGGTAGTTCCACCTTTCTATATCAGTCTCAACATTCATGACAAGATCCTACATAATGCAATGCATGATTCTGGAGCATCTCACAACCTAATGCCTAAGGTAGTCATGGAGAGGTTAGGCCTAGAGATAACTTGTCCCTACAAATATTTATACTCTTTCGACTCTAGCAGAGTAAAATTCCTAGGCCTGATCAAGGACGTATGTGTGAGCCTAACTCAAATCCCAGATAAATGTATGGTCATGGATGTTGTGGTGGCAGATGTGCCACCCAAGTATGGCATGTTATTATCAAGATCATGGGGAGCCAAGTTGCAGGGTACAATGCAGATGGATGGCTCATATGCCACAATCCCAATCTTTGGCCAACTTAGGAAAACTGTATAGGGAGACGCAAATGAAATTCCTAGTCCGTAGCCCCGAAAAACCAGAAAATTCAGCTGTTTATTTTGTACATACAGACCTTGACTCCTTCATCTTTTGTAATTATAAATCCTTAGAAGGGTCAAAGTCCCAAAACAAAGATACAAATAGAGAGGCAGAGGCCATGGACTTTAACATAATGGCTGCTCTGTATTTAGAGGATAACAAAGAAGAAAACCACAATGAAACCTGTAGGATATGCGGTGGAGACCTAACTCCGAGTGAACAAGAAGTAGAGCGTAAACAGCCATCTGGCCAGATCCCTGAAACTCATACATTTCATGAGGAACAAAGTGATCCACAACCCAGTACAGGCTCTACAGAGCAATATAGTGGCAAACCCCTCCATAGGGAAAGGAATGATAACGAAACCAAGAGTGAACCCCTATGGGTGATGAAATTTGATGGGTCATGCACCAAGAGAACTGCCGGAGCGGGGGTATGGTTACATAACACAGAGAATGATTACGCAGAGAGCCATGCCTGCAATTTACACTTCAAATGTACAAACAATGTCGCAGAATACGAGGCCCTTATCCTAGGTTTGAACCTGTTGATAAAATTAGGAGCCCATAGGATAAATGTGCGTGGGGACTCTGAGTTGGTTATTAAATAGGTAAATGGTGAATATACGGCGAAACATCCTAGACTGAGAGCATATAGGAATGACACTATGGATCTACTGAAAACGTTTTTTGAATACGAGTTGGCGTTCATTCCTAGGGGTCAAAATCTCATTGCAAACGGGCTAGCTTGCCTAGCCAGCTCCTACCCCAAGACTCCCAGTGACCAACAGATCATCATTCAGACAAAATTCAGACCTGTTGTGCCAGACAATGAAAAATATTGGCAGGTCTTTGAAGGTGATAAACAGATTCAAGATTTCCTGGTAGGCAGAAACGAGTTTGAGTTTACTGATTCAGACTCTAAATCTGACAGTGGATGCCTAAGTGAAGAATCTTCAGATGAGGAAGAAACACCCTGTACTATAGAAATAAACTCTTTAGATGAACAGACTAGAAACCCAGAAATAAAATGTGAAAATGTAGATAGTGAAGAAGTGGAGGTGCTGCAGGCCAAAGATAAGAATATACCCAGAGGCCTGGCACCCTTAGAGGACCTCTTTGACTTTGATGATGTGGCAAAAAATCCCACTATAGAACATGTAGGCTCTGACATGGAAGAGTGCAACATAGGCACTGAACATAAGCCCCAAAAGATTAAACTGGCTAAGTCTTTACCTGCGGACATGAAGAAAAAATACATTTACCTTTTCAAGGAATTCATTGATGTCTTTGCTTGGAGTTATGAAGACTTAAAGGCCTATGACACGAACATCATACAGCATAAGATACCCTTGAAAAAAAATCAAAAGCCCTTTAGGCAAAAACTTCGCAGAATCAATCCTAAACAACTACCTGCGGTAGAAAAGGAGATTAAGAAAATGTATGAAGCAGGTATAATTGTGCCGGTAAGGTTCTCTGATTGGGTATCAAACTTAGTGGCTGTAAGGAAGAAAACAGGAGAAATTAGATTGTGCATAGACTTCAGGAATCTTAATAGAGCCTCACTCAAGGAAAATTACCCTGCTGGATGGTTTTTCTGGTTACAACCAAGTCTTAGTAATCCCAAAAGATCAACTCAAGACAGCCTTTATCACTCCATGGGGTACCTTCATTTATGTGAAGATGCCTTTTGGATTGATGAACACTGGAGCCACCTTCAAAAGAGCGATGGACATATATTTTTCAGATGAGATAGGGCAATTCATTGTTATCTACTTAGATGACATAACCATCTTTTCCAAGACTGAAGAAGAACACCTGAAACATCTCAGGAAAGTATTCGAAAAGTGTAGAAGGTTTGGTTTGTCTTTGAATCCCAAAAAGACTGTTTTTGGGCTACAAGAAGGTAAGCTTCTTGGCCACATTATATCCGAGAAGGGAATCAGGATAGACCCACAGCGAGTTGAGGGAATACTACAGATCACACACCCCAGAAACATCAAGGAATTACAGTCTTTCATTGGTAAGATTAACTTCCTTAGAAGGTTTATTCCAAATCTGGCTGAACACCTTAGGAACATGACTAACATGCTGAAGAAGGGTGCAGGAGTTAAATGGACTGTAGGAGCTAAACAATCGTTTGAATCAGTGAAACTTGCACTTACCCAAGCTCCCATCCTAATCAGCCCAGATTTCTCCAAAGATTTCCTAATATTTTCATTCGCCTCTGAGCATACAGTGGCTATAGTCTTGCTGCAGAAAAACACAGAGGGAATGGAGCAGCCAATTGCCTTCTTTAGCAAAGCACTCAAAGATGCACCCTTGAAATACAACATAATGGAGAAACAGGCCTATGCTCTGATTAAGGCCTTGAAAGACTTCAGGGTGTATATACTACATTCTCACACTATAGCTTATGTGCCCAACATTATAGTCAAAGATATTTTCTCCCAAGACCCAGATGGGAAAAGGGGCAAATGGATAGCTGTGATCTTAGAGTACAACCTTGAGATAAAACCCACCAAACTGATTAAAGGTCAAGGCTTAGCTAAATTAATGGCTGAATCAAACTTACAATCCCTAGACATTAACATGATAAATACCTTGGATGAGAAACAAGAATTGCATGACCCTACTGTTGAGGAAAAAATTCAGAGCTCTCTGTGGTATTCTGACATTTTATATGTGCTTACACACCTCAATTCCCCTCCCGAACTATCAAAGACCAAGGCCAGATTCTTAAAGATAAAATCCAGAAGCTACTGCATTCTGAACGAGAACTTATACTGGAAGAATCCTAATGGCCTATTGCTTAAATGTTTGCCTGAAAACGAGGCAGAGAGGGTTAAACAAGAATTCCATGCTGGAGAATGTGGAGGCCACCTGAGTTGGAAAGCCACTGCAAACAAAATACTCAGAGCTGGCTACTATTGGCCCACACTCTTCAATGATGTCCATTAAATGATATTTGCCTACCACAAATGACAGATCTTTGAAGGCAAAAGAAAACTCCTCCCTTTACCCCTACAACACATCATTGTTGAAGGACCCTTCTGCAATGGGGCCTACATTTCATAGGGGAGATTCACCCTGCTTCTTCTATGCAGCACAAATGGATCCTAACAGCCACAGACTATTTCACTAAGTGGATAGAGGCCATACCCACTAGGAATGCCACAGATTCAGTCATCATTAGTTTCCTAGAAGGTCACATCCTCTCTTGGTTTGGCTGCCCAAGGAAAATAATCATTGACAATGCTACTGATTTCGGATCCAAAAAGATGGTTGATTTTTGTCATAGGTATCAAATAGCACTTGGTCATTCAACTGCCTATTACCCTCAAGGTAATGGATTCACTGAATCATCAAACAAGAGCCTGGTGATCATCATCAAAAAGCTGTTGGAAGAGAACAAAAATTCATGGCATAACAAGCTAGTACATGCTTTGTGGGCTGACAGGCTTACAACAAAGAAGTCCATTGGCATGTCACCATTTCAGCTTGTCTATGGAACAGAAGCAGTGTTTCCTACCAGCCTTGGCATACCAATGATCAAGCTGGTCTAGGAGATCCAAACAGAAGAAGATAGTATGGTGAGGAGAATAAACCAAACAATCCATCTTCAGCAAACAAGGGAAAAGGTCTACAACAGAGCAATGAAAGTTCAGGAGAATATAAAGAAATTTTTTGACAAAAGAACCAAAGCTGCCGATTTCAAAGTTGGAGATAAGGTTCTGAAGTGGGATTCGAGAAGAGAGGATAAAGGAAAGCACAATAAATTTGATAGTTTGTGGCAAGGTCCATACCTCATCCAGGCCACTGTGGGTCCCAATACTTTCTTCTTACAATAAATAGGTGGCACTAAGCTGTTTGGGGTTCCTGTCAATGGCAGGATGCTCAAACATTACTTCTGCTAATTTACAGTTTCCATTTTCCATTTCCATTGTACATACCATTGCAGTTTTATTTTCAAAGAAAAAGAAAAAATGTTTCAAAAAGAAGAGGAAAGGGAGAGGTTCAGACATGCCTAAAACATGAACCTCTGATGAGCAAAGGATTGGCTCAAATATGATCAAAACCTGAGCCAAAGAAATTAAAGACAGCTGGTCCTAACATGCCCAAAATCTAGACCAGCAAAGAAGAAAGAAGAATCAGCACTAACATGCCCAAAACCAGAGCTGAGATGAAGAAAAGAAGTGACTCTAACGTGCTCAAATCTTGAGTCACAAAAGGAAAGAAGGATGTTTCAAGCTTCAGACTTCAAGCCTTCATAGTTTTGCTTTCAGTTTTCTACAAATTTTGTCCATGTGCAACTGTCTTTATGCCTTGGATCCACAGCAAGTCAGACAGTCTAATCCTGGCTTGACTGTTTTCAATTTCTGTCCTAGAATATAGAGAAGAAATCTGTTGGATAGTTTAATCCCAGCAGATATTAGATTAGGTAGAGAAAAGTATGAGACCAACAGTCTAATCTGGTCTCATGGAGCAATAAGGGTAGATTTAGAATAGGTTGATTTTCTGTTATAAAAATAAAAAGATGTAAAGGGTCTACTAGCTCAAATGAACCCTAGAAGAAGAGAAAATGCTAGGACCGTAGTGTGGGTAGGTAGTTTGTTGGAGAAAGTTTTTCTGCTGATGTAATGTTTCATATTGTGGCAGTTGATCAAAATAAGAAGGGATGTGTAAAGCAATAGGCACCTGGCCTACTCCAAAGATCTATTCTCTGAATTCTTGACTCCTTCAAGAAGAAGCCATCCCCATGTGGAGCCACTATTAGCCCCCCTGTAAATTTTTGACAAGCAAAGTAGGGGGCTAAATGGTTTCTAAGCCTTCAATGAATGCATCTCTCCTGGAGGCACATCATCCTTGAAGTCTCCTATGCCTTTTTTCCTTTGATAGAATCCCCTCTGCTGTATCCATACAAGTAACCTCTCTGATTGTGAAAATTCTGCTCCCAAAGGCTTTATTTCGCCCCTTGTATCCCTGCATTTTTCCCCCATTCTATCCTTTTTTCCCCTTCTTCCAAAATCCCCTTGTGTTCCCCCTAATATCCCCATCAACCTCCTAAATTCCTCCAAAATCTACAACAATTCCCACCCTTTCCCTTTGTCTCCTCAAAATTCTCCTCTATCTCTCTATCGTTACCCTCCTCAGGCCTCAAAATGCATTAAAAAGGGTTAAAAACCCATTTTCAGACCATATAATAGGCCTCAACACCTTCTCCGCTAGCCCCGTAACCTTTCTCCCATGTAACCCAACGCCATGACCAAATCGCTAGCCCCGAAGGAGCTTGTCCCATATGTTTATCGGGCGCTTTCTCAACCGTTGATCCATATAGATCGGACGGCGATCGTTAAACCCTGCAGCGCTCGTGATTCACCCGTTCAAACCACCAATCGTGCCATCGTCGTCCATTCACCACCAAATCAACGGTTCGGAGTGTATCTGCCGCTGTGGTCCCCACCGCACGCCATACCATAAAACAATCCAGTTTTTATCGCACCGCTAACGGGGGTCTGGCGGTATTTTCCCATTGCCCAATGATTCCATACAGCACTCGACACCTGTCCCTTGTACCTTTTTCAAAACTGTCATTCCCGCACGTTAAATGGCATCCATCGCGCATTATTGTTTGGACACGGATGCCTAGCGATATTGCGGTGGACCGTCCAATCTGGAGCGGGCCATCCAACGACTATTGCTAGCTAGAGATGCGCGATTGTTAACTCATATGCACACGCAATAACTCAGGGTATGGCCCGCAATCCCTTGCCCTCCGATGCATTTTCAGTCGTCGATCTCCTTCCGAGATCAGACGGTCCAGATTCGTTTGCCCGTTGTTGACTTTTCCACCATCGCCACATCATCCCCACGTGCATCCACCGTACATCCGCCCATTCCATTGCATATATTCATTCAAAGGTCGATTTTCATATGTTTTGTTTAATTTTCTGCTGTGCTTTGCACACGTCCACTAGACCACGTCCCGCTGTCATAGCACATTTTCCACCATGTTTATGCGCCTTTTCGCCATCTCACCAGTCTGCATGGCCATCCTCGTCATCCGCACTGCATCCCTTACCCCGTCCATGGTTTTCTTGATGATTTTCCATGTTTTGCAGGGTTATTCCAAGGGCGGAAAGCCGCCATGATTCACATACACCATTGTAAAGGCACAGCGCACAAAAAGAGCTGAAATCTAGAGCCTGTTGTTGCAGAAAAATGTCCAGATAGGTTTCTGCAGCATAAATTTCATCAAAGGACAGAGTGTGGACTCTGCAAACCCTCTGATGCCATTAAAGCTTGGATTACATGAATAGGGGCAGTACGGGAGCAGCAGAGAGCTCGAGGCAAGAAATAGAAGACTTTGAGCCTTTTCAAGCATTTCAGAAGGCAAAGGTACCAGTTCAAGGACAACATAGATTGCACAAAAGATACAGCATGCAGAAATCAATGCATATCAGGGTTTTATACAGCAGCAGAATGTTTTTCCCTCCATGAAGGACAGAGCGCCCATGCAGCATTCAATCTATGCCGTGTTATGGAGAGATTTTCTACCCTAAAACAACCCCAGTACTATCAGAGCATTTACTTCATCAGTATGGCAGATTTCTTTATCATTTCTTTATCTTTTTTTTATTCATCAATAGCACCACACAGTACTGCAGTCAGAACACATTAGAGTCATATCAGAGAAATCCAGAGTCTAAAGAAGATCATCCGTTCACCCAAAGAACACCAGAGATTAATGCACAGGATTTATAAAAAGTGGACTTCGGCCCTCTTTCTTTTCAAAAGTTTAATACTGCATTTAGTTCTCCACCAACCTCCTCTACTCCTCCGGAGCTATAAATTCATGAGGAACTCATTGTAATGGTTGTTGATCAGTTATCAAAATATTGCAAGTAGTTTCTGTTGAGACACAGTCTCTGTGTAAAGTAGTAAGATAGGTGGAGGGAAATGTTTTCAGACTGAGTATTCAGCTATTGGCAATGTTGTACTTGACTGGTATTGTTATTTAATATGACAAGCACATTTCTTTGGATCCTGATCTGAAGCAGCGGTGATTTTTTCCTATCTCTGTGTTTAATTCATTTCATTTCATTTCTACTAGCTTGCATCAGAATATTGGCATAGGATTTACCCCTGTTAGGTACCCTATGTTTCTGCTCTCCTTGCCATTAATGTTTCTCTTCTGAATGTATTATCTAAGAAATGATTTTAGTTGGTTTAACCAGTGTAGTGGATGTCATTGCCTGCTCTCTGATGTATGAATTAAATGAATTTAGTTCTTAGATTTTTCTTGTTATAGATTTAGTTGGAAGATTTGGGAACACTGGGGATTAGAGTTAGCCCTGTCCACTAGGATCTTTGTATGACCAACTGGCCTCTAACTTTTTGCTCTGAATCTGTGTTATCTCCTCCCTCCTACTTTTCCATATCACACAATCATCTAGAAGATCATATTTTTCAGATGACTAGCCCAATTGAAATCCTGCCTATTGAGTAGCAAGCAAATACTTTCCTGACTCCATCGCCCAATGGTTTGAATATTTCCTAGAATACTTCACCTCTGCCATATCCCTCTTTGCTCATCCTAGTCTTATTTTGAGCCCTTCTTTCCTGACAACCAGCAACCAAATCCAACAATCAAAACAAACAAACCTTGTGCTCATAACTAGCCTAAAATCTTAAACTTGGAGCTTCATAGACATAAAACCTTTGTCCATATAATGAGATCCCTCTCTGGACCCAGGAGGACTAGAACCTAAGGTCTGAAAGTGGTTCTGATGTTGTCTCATCTTTTGGTCTTGCTACTCTGGCCAAAACATGGGAACCCCAACATAATGGCGACTCCGCTGGGGAAGCTGAGTGCATTACACCTTAAACATTCCTAGGCACTCAAAACACCTACAATCTCTGGTTAGGTTTGCAGTTAAACACTCTTATTCATGCATCAACCTCTATACCATTTGTTGTGTTTTCCCATACTCTTGGACAGAGTCTGGAAAGGGCCAGGTATCCTCCAGATCTCACACTCTTTTAGAGGTGACATATCTAGTAAATTCCCTCCCAGTCAATCTCTAGTTAGATTTTGCTGTGTTTGAGAGATATCCTTAACCGAGGACATCCCAAGAGCACTGTGGTGGACAGTGTACCCTCTAAAAACATTCTAAACCCTCCACCTAGTGACTCCATAGTTCCTAAACGTCTTAAAGACTCCAGTGGTGATCAATAGGCCTACTGATTATCTTGGTTCACAATAGACTCCACTGGGAGACCAGCCTCCATAACAGCATCAACCACAGTTGAAGTAACAAGTAGGGTTAAGCTGCTTGGTCAGTAAACAACACTCTGGCTTCTAGAACCATTCATACAAGAGCTTACCCTAACCCAGACCCACCTGAAATAGTTGACAATCCTAAGAGTATCCTCAAGGGAGCTCCTACACTTAAAAGATCAACTGTTTCCAGTCACATCTATAGAGCTAATTCTGCACTAGAATATTTTGAAACTCTATCAAACTTTCACCTTGACCTAGACCTACCTAATAGCTTACCTAGAACTAGGTCATTTAGTAGCTTAGACCAGCCAGACCCTGAGCTTCCCGGTTCACCACCTCAAAGTGGTAGGCACCTAGGGAATAGACATACCCGTCCATCTACACCTCCTAATATACATTTCGTACAAAACTTAGGGCTCAGTCACCCTAGGTCTGCTCACCAGTCTTCTGTTGGTCATAACGTTCCTGTCATCCATATACCAGCTGCCCATGTCAATCCTCTACCTCACCAAAACGTCATCATGGCATCCTGGTATGCACCTTTGGTTTTACCTCAGCCACTTGTACCCTTACCAAATGATTATCAGTCAAAGATCCCACACTTCACTGCAAAGGAGTCCATCACAGCCCAGCAACATGTAGATAAGATGGAAGATTCTTTTGACTACATGGAAATAGATGATGATACAGTCAAAATGAGAATATTTGCCCAAAACTTAGGGGGTGATGTGAAGAAATGGTTCAAAGGCCTACCTCCGAGTAGCATTAATGATGTCCCAGCTCTATATCAGACCTTCATAAACAAATGGGATGCTAGGGCAAATCCTAGCCAACTCCTGGCAGAATACATGACCCTTAAAAGAAACGTAGGGGAGAGTGTCCACGATTACACAACAAGGTTTAACAGCATTTACAATGCCCTCCCTCCACATATGAAACCTCCACAAGGCATGGCCCTAGCAGAATACCCTGAAGGCTTTGATGCTGACATGGCCTATGAGGTTAGGGATAAGGAATACAACACATTGAAGGACATGCAGAAAGGAGCAGTGAACATAGAGGAAAATCTGATTGAAAAAAGAGCAAGACTGAAATCTGAGAGAAGGGTAACATACAGAGATGACAATGTAGCTTTCACATCTGACCAGAATTATGACAAGTTGTCGAAAAATGTGGAAAGATTATAGAAAATGATGGAAAAAATGGTTGTCACAGTCAGTAACCAGAATAGAAACCAAAACTTTAGAAGAAACAATAACACTCCCAACAGACAAAGAGAATCAGATCAACAAGTTATTCCCCCATTCCAAGAGAATTTTCTTTATGAAGATGAGGGAATCATAGAAGAGTCTGTAGGGAACACAATAAACATGTTTGAAATGGAAGACTCAATCCATAACTGTTACTCAGAAGAATATCAGCCCTCACCCTCTAGTTGGGAGGAGGAATGGTTGGAATCTGAAGATTACAGATTAGGATTTGAAAATGCCATGATGCAGGTCAGAGAGAAATATGAACTTAGAAGTAAAAAGAGCCAAGAAACTGCCAAACCAAAAGCTTCTGAGGCAACCATCAAGAAGAGACCTGAGAAATCTTCTAAAGAAACTGCTGAAAGTAGCAAACCATCAGCTGAAAGTTCTGGGAAAAACAAGGAAAAAGACAACCAAAAGAGTGATAAACTAAACCAACCAACTAGCATCACTAGCACTACAATTAGTGCTCCTGATAAAAATGTCACAAACACTGTACATAACGAAAATCAGCCCACTGATTTAGCCACTAAGGCAGTGGAAAATAGAACCGAGATGGGCATCCCAAAGAGTCAGTCCACTTTCAATTTGGAAAGTGAGATTGCAAGAATTAAAATCTCTGTCCCACTTTCTGAGCTGGCCACTCAGGATGTATATAAAGGCCAGATTTTGAAAGCTTTGAACCTAAGCGAGAGTGGAGACACTGTAAATATGAATGATGATCAGCCTGCCATCCTGTTTGGACCTAAGATAGAGGGGAAGTTTCAGGAAGGGGTAGTTCCACCTTTCTATATCAGTCTCAACATTCATGACAAGATCCTGCATAATGCAATGCACGATTCTGGAGCATCTCACAACCTAATGCCTAAGGTAGTCATGGAGAGGTTAGGCCTAGAGATAACTCGTCCCTACAAATATTTATACTCTTTCGACTCTAGCAGAGTAAAATTCCTAGGCCTGATCAAGGACTTATGTGTGAGCTTAACTCAAATCCCAGCTAAATGTATGGTCATGGATGTTATGGTGGCAGATGTGCCACCCAAGTATGGCATGTTATTATCAAGATCATGGGGATCCAAGCTGCAGGGTACAATGCAGATGGATGGATCATATGCCACAATCCCAATCTTTGGCCAACTTAGGAAACTGTATAGGGATACGCAAATGAAATTCCTAGTCAGTAGCCCCGAAAAACCAGAAAATTCACCTGTTTATTCTGTACATACAGACCTTGACTCCTTCATCTTTTGTAATGATGAATCCTTAGAAGGGTCAGAGTCCCAAAATAGAGATACAAACAGAGAGGCAGTGGCCATGGACTTTAACATAATGGCTGCTTTGGATTTAGAGGACAACGAAGAAGAAAACCACAACGAAACCTGTAGGATATGCAGTGGAGACCTAACTCTGAGTGAAAAAAAAACAGAGCGTAAACAGCCATCTGGCAAAGCGATCCACAGCCCAGTACAGGCCCTACAGAGCAATATAGTGGCAAACCCATCCATAGGGAAAGGAATGATAACGAAACAAAGAGTGAACCCATATGGGTGATGAAATTTGATGGGTCATGCACTAAGAGAACTGCCGGAGCAGGGGTATGGTTACATAACACAGAGAATGATTACGCAAAGAGCCATGCCTGCAATTTACACTTCAAATGTACAAACAATGTCGCAGAATACGAGGCCCTTATCCTAGGTTTGAACCTGTCGAGAAAATTAGGAGCCCATAGGATAAATGTGTGTGGGGACTCTGAGTTGGTTATTAAACAGGTAAATGGTGAATATACGGTGAAACATCCTAGACTGAGAGCATATAGGAATGACACTATGGATCTACTGAAAATGTTTGTTGAATACAAGTTGGCGTTCATTCCTAGGGGTCAAAATGTCATTGCAAACGGGTTAGCTTACCTAGCCAGCTCCTACCCCAAGACTCCCAGTGACCAACAGATCATCATTCAGACCAAATTCAGACCTGTTGTGCCAGACAACGAAAAATATTGGCAGGTCTTTGAAGGTGATAAACAGATTCAAGATTTCCTGGTAGGCAGAAACGATTTTGAGTTTACTGTTTCAGACTCTA
Source organism: Pinus albicaulis (assembly GCA_034641835.2). Lineage (NCBI taxonomy): Eukaryota > Viridiplantae > Streptophyta > Pinopsida > Pinales > Pinaceae > Pinus > Pinus albicaulis. The sequence continues at coordinate 1,305,350,072 of CM076574.1, forward strand.
AATCTGACAGTGGCTGCCTAAGTGAAGAATCTTCAGATGAGGAAGAAACACCCTGTAATATAGAAATAAACTCTTTAGATGAACAGACTAGAAACCCAGAAAGAAAATGTGAAAATGTAGATAGTGAAGAAGTGGAGGTGCTGCAGGCCAAAGATAAGAATATACCCAGAGGCCTGGCACCCTTAGAGGACCTCTTTGACTTTGATGGTGTGGCAAAAAAGCCCACTATAGAACATGCAGACTCTGACGTGGAAGATTGCAACATAGGCACTGAAGATAAGCCCAAAAAGATTAAACTGGCAAAGTCTTTACCTGCGGACATGAAGAAAAAATACATTGACCTTTTCAAGGAATTCATTGATGTGTTTGCTTGGAGTTATGAAGACTTAAAGGCCTATGACATGAACATCATACAGCATAAGATACCCTTGAAAGAAAATCAAAATCCCTTTAGGCAAAAACTTCGCAGAATCAATCCTAAACAACTACCTGCAGTAGAAAAGGAAATTAAGAAAATGTATGAAGCAGGTATAATTGTGCCGGTAAGGTTCTCTGATTGGGTATCAAACTTAGTGGCTGTGAGGAAGAAAAAAGGAGAAATCAGATTGTGCATAGACTTCAGGAATCTTAATAGAGCCTCACTCAAGGACAATTACCCTTTTCCTAAAATTGAACATATCCTGCAGAAGGTAGTGGGCTCTAAAATGATCTCCCTGCTGGATGGGCTCTAAATGCTAGGACCGTAGTGTGGGTACGTAGTTTGTTGGAGAAATTTTTTCTGTTGATGTAATGTTTCATATTGTGGCAGTTGATAAAAGAAAGAAGGGATGTGTAAAGAAGCAGGCACCTGACCTACTCCAAAGATCTATTCTCTGAATTCTTGACTCCTTCAAGAAGAAGCCATCCCCATGTGGAGCCACTGTTAGCCCCCCTATAAATTTTTGACAAGAAAAGTAGGGGGCTAAATGGTTTCTGAGCCTTCAATGAATGCATCTCTCCTGGAGGCACATCATCCTTGAAGTCTCTTGTGCCTTTTGTCCCCTGATAGAATCCCCTCTACTGTATCCATACAAGTGACCTCTCTAATTGTGAAAATTCTTCTCCCGAAGGCTTTATTTCGCCCCTTGTATCCCTGCATTTTTCCCCCATTCTATCCTTTTTTCCCCTTCTTCTAAAATCCCCTTGTGTTCCCCATAATATCCCCATCAACCTCCTAAATTCCTCCAAAATCTACATCAAGTCCCACCCTTGCCCTTTGTCTCCTCAAAATTCCCCTTTATCTCTCTATCGTTACCCTCCTCAGGCCTCAAAATGCATTGAAAACGGTAAAAAACCCACTTTTGGACCATATAATAGGCCTCGGCCCCTTCTCTGCTAGCCCCGTAACCTTTCTCCCATGTAACCCAGCATCGTGACCAAAGCGCTAGCCCCGAAGGCGCTTGTCCCATATGTTTATTGGGCGCTTTCTCAACCATTGATCCATATAGATCAGACAGCGATCGCTAAACCCCGCAGCGCTCGTGATTCACCTGTTCAAACCACCAATCGTTCCATCACCGTCCATTCACCGCCATATCAACGGTTCGGAGTGTATCCCCCACTGTGGTCCCCGCCGCGCGCCATACCATAAAACAGTCCAGTTTTTATCGCACTGCTAACGGGGGTCTAGCGGTATTTTCCCATTCCCCAGTGATTCCATACAGCGCTCGACACCTGTCCCCTGTACCTTTCTCAAAAACACCGTCCCCGCGCATTAAATTCCATCCATCACGCCTTATTTTTCAGACACAGATGCCCAGCGATATTGCCGTGGACCATCCGATCTAGAGCGGGGCATCCAACGGCTATCGCTCGCCAGAGATGCGCGATTGTTAACTCAAATGCACACGCGATAACTCAATGTATGGCCCGCCATCCGTTGCCCTCCGATGCATTTTTAGCCATCGATCTCCTCCCGAGATCGGACAGTCCAGATTCGTTTACCCGCTGTTGGATTTTCCACCATCGCCACGTCATCCCCACATGCATCCACCGTACATCCTCCCATTCCGTTGCATATATTCATTCAAAGGTCGATTTTCGTATGTTTTGTTTAATTTTCTGTTGTGCTCTACACACATCTGCCAAACCACATCCCACTATCATAGCACATTTTCCACCATGTTTATGCGCCTTTTTGCCATCTCACCAGTCTGCATGGCCATCCTCGTCGTCCGCACTGCATCCATTACCCCGTCCATGGTTTTATTGACGATTTTTCGTGTTTTGCAGGGTTATTCCAAGGGCGGAAAGCCGCCATGATTCCTATACACCATTGTAAAGGCACAGCGCACAAAAAGAGCTAAAATATAGAGCCTATTGTTGCGGAAAAACGTCCAGATAGGTGTCTGCCGCATAAATTTCATCAAAGGACAGAGTTTGGACTCTGCAAACCCTCCGGCACCATTAAAGCTCGAATTGCATGAACAGGGGCAGTACGGGAGTAGCAGAGAGCTCGAGGCGAGAAATAGAAGACTTTGAGCCTTTTCAAGCATTTCATAAGGCAAAGGTACCAGTTCAAGGACATCATGGATTGCACAAAAGACACAGCACGCAGAAATCAATGCATATCAGAGTTTTATACAGCAGCAAAATGTTTTTCCCTCCATGAAGGATAGAGTGCCCATGCAGCATTCAATCTATGCCGTGTTCTGGAGAGATTTTCTACCCTAAAACAGCCCTAGTACTATCAGAGCATTTACTTCATCAGTATGGCATATTTCTTTATCATTTCTTTATCTTTTTTTTATTCACCAATAGCACCACACAGTACTGCAGTCAGAACACATTAGAGTCATATCAGAGTAATCCGTAGTCTGAAGAAGATCATTCGTTCACCCAAAGAACACCAGAGATTAATGCACAGGATTTATACAGAGTGGGCTTTGGCCCTCTTTCTTTTCAGAAGTTTAATACTGCATTTAGTTCTCCACCTACCTCCTATGCTCCTCCGGAGCTATAAATTCATGAAGAACTCATTGTAATGGTTGTTGATCAGTTATCAAAATATTGCAAGTAGTTTATGTTGAGACACAGTCTCTGTGTAAAGTAGTAAGATAGGTGGAGGGAAATTTCTTCAGACTGAGTATTCAGCTATTGGCAATGTTGTACTTGACTGGTATTGTTATTTAATATGACAAGCACATTTCTTTGGATCCTGATCTGAAGCAGCGGTGATGTTTTCCTATCTCTGTGTTTAATTCATTTCATTTCATTTCTACTAGCTTGCATCAGAATATTGGCATAGGATTTACCCCTGTTAGGTACCCTATGTTTCTGTTCTCCTTGCCATTAATGTTTCTCTTCTGAATGTATTATCTAAGAAATGATTTCATTTGGTTTAACCAGTGTAGTGGATGTCATTGCCTACTCTTTGATGTATGAATTCAATGAATTCAGTTCTTAGATGTTTCTTGTTATAGATTTAGTTGGAAGATTTGGGAACACTGGGGATTAGAGTTAGCCCTGTCCACTAGGATCTTTGTACGACCAACTGGTATCTAACTTTGTGCTCTGAATCTGTGTTATATCCTCCCTCCTACTTTTCCATATCACACAATCATCTAGAATATCCTATGTTTCAGATGACTAGCCCAATTGAAAGCTTGCCTATTGAGTAGCAAGCAAATCCTTTCCTGACTCCATTGCCCAATGGTTTGAATATTTCCTGGAACACTTCACCTATGCCATATCCCTCTTTTCTCATCCTGGTCTTATTTTGAACCCTTCTTTCCTGACAACTAGCAACCAAATCCAACAATCAAAACAGATAAACCTTATGCTCATAACTAGCCTAACATCTTAAACTTGGAGCTTCGTAGACGTAAAACCTTTTTCCATATAGAGAGATCCATCTTTGGACCCAATATGGCTAGATCCTGAGGTCTGAAAGTGGTTCTGATGTTGTCTCATCTTTTGGTCTTGCTAATCTGGCCAAAACATGGGAACCCCAACAGAGAAGAACAAAGCAATTTTTAATACTTTCACCATTCTCCCTTTTCACAAAAATAGAAAACATCGACTTTCCTGTACATGTATGGGATTGCAACTTGAAAGTCATGCAACTGTATGCTCATCACGCATATGATGGGTAAGTTCGAACTGCACCTTGGGTTGGGCAAAGAGTGTAGGTGTTTTGCATAGAGCTTAACCCGAAGAAACTGTTCAGATTTGTGGATTTATATCATTCATTTCACATGAACGAACTGTTTAGTTTAAAATATTGTTCATTCATTAGGCATAGAGTGGAGTTGCACGTCCTATGTAGTTTGTATAGAGTTTATTTTTTATTTTTTATTTTTTTAATAATATCGATTATATTTTTATTGATATTCAAAAACAAAATTTACAAGTGATGTGCTTTGTAGTATATGATTTTTTTGTCAACTAAAAAGATTCAATATCTATATATAACTGAGTGTAACAGTTGTCTTTATGGTCAATAAAACCATAAGCATTGGCAAGTACAAATAACAGCCACACTAAGTTGACCACTGACAAAACATACATACTACCGAACTAGAAAACAAGCATAACATGAATGGGCCAAAAAACATAATAGCCCAACATAGAAATCGAATATTGGAAGGGCACCAGTAGAAATCATTCGTCAAAGATGATCACTGGATGATCTAGATACGAATTTCCAGGGGCCATGTTGACTGGTGTGGCATCAATGATTGCTTCACCATTCTGAGGCATTGTGGAATTAGTATCCGAATCAGAATTGATGTATTGAATATCTTGCATTATACACTTGAGGTCCTCCTGACCTACAAACAACTTATAATTACCACCTTGCTTGTCCCTCAACACCATATGAAGAAGAGAGGTCACCTTTCTGTGAGAAAATATTGAATGCAAGAATTATAACTAACACATTCTCCATTTGCTTGGGTTTGGTACCCACTCTGATTTTCATTCACAAACCACAAAATCTGAATGGTATTGTCTTTCACCAAATTCTCTTCCCTCCAGGGATTGTATTTCTTGTTGAACCTCCAAGGGCAGAGCATCATAAAAATTTGCCAATGATTCCCAACCAAAGAGACGATGTTGTTTGGAGGAGGACACCGCAGAGGAACGTCCTCTTCTACTAATGAGTCAACGTCACGATGTCATTGAACAAAATAACCTGCAATAAAACTAGACCAATAAGATTCGAGACAACCCACAAGTGTAGTTTCGTAGGAAAACAGGGTTAGGCCGAGAAAAAAAACCCTTGATTCCCCGAAGACGAGACACAACTAGCAGGGATAAAAGCTCAGTGTAAACATTATCCACATACTTACAACCATGAGAATTCCAACCAAAGAGGACTTGAGACTAAGTACAACTAGGAACCATAGATAATTCCTCCTAAGACGAAAAAACCACCCACTGATAACTTTGAAGCTTCACAATGTTAAAACCAAATAGAGAACAAACCACTATACCAAACACCGAAAAAGAAGACTGGGCAGTTAAAAGATAACCTGGAAGGTTCAAGGGATTGTAAATCCGCCAATGGGAGTACCAAAACTAACTCGAAAAAAGGGCCAAAGGAGGATTTATGCAAGAAACACACAAAATACATTTGATGGCGTCCCGTGACCTCACAACCCTGTCAATGAAAATAATAGAGTGGAAAACACAAAGAGGAGAATGACCAAAGTGATCACCACCCTTGAATATGGAGTGTTAAAACTCTGGTAAACTTTATAAGTATATATTATTATTGATAAAAGGTGAAAGATGATTACAATGGGGAATCGCCAAGGCTTTAAATATAGACTTATGGTATCCCTTGGCGAAGAGGCGTGATCTTTGATCATTCCCTTTCACTTAATAAAACCCTAGATAACTATATCTAACTAATAATTAATAAAATATACATAACATTGCCCCTCTCTTAAAGATGCTTTGTCCTCAAAGCATACATAACGATGGACAATGTTGACAAATGCCTGGGTTTCTTGAGCGGTGGGATCTTGCTTCCCACATTTTTAAAAAGATCGTGAAGCATCTTCTCAAGCTCCATCTATTGGTGATGTGGATAGCGACAAGATTTGATATTGACAGGGTCGGGCCCTTTCTTGACTTCTATTGAATGTTCATGTTCCTTATCAGGAGGTATTTTTATTGGCAGGTCTTGGAAGAATTTTTCGTGTTTCCTAACTATTCCTTGTTCTTCTGGTGATTTTTCGTGATTCCTTTTTAGATTTAGAGGTAAGTTACCAAAAATTATCATTCGATGCAACTTCTCCTCATCATCAAATGCTTCATTCTTAACAACCATATCTGCTTCATCACCGAAGGCCTCAACAGATTTTGGGAATGTATCAGTGACTTCGAATGTGTTTATCTCTTCACATTTTTCTTTCGATTCCGGGGATGAAACATTTGGTTGTTTATAAGCATCTATATTTTCATGGTTTCTTTCATTTTCAATGACTATGTCTGTTGTTGCATCTGTGATAGCATTCACGTTGAATACCAACATTGTTTCTTTTTCTGCCATTGGATTTTCATTTATATCAACGTTCTCAATAAATTCTGTTGTTGCATTACTAGCTTTATTAGTGGATTGAGTTGTATTTTCTTCTCTGGGTTTCTCAACTCTATAATTTTCATGGTTGATCTTAGAGTCTCTACTTATAGGTGGTTCAACACTATAGCCTCCATGTGAGTTGATTTCCAATTCAACCTCATTTAATTGCTCTTTTTCAAACATGTTATATTCATGATGATGATCTGAATTAGCTGAATTTTTTAGTTGATTATGTTTGACATTTGGGAATATTGGAAGTTGTGTCTGACTTAACTTATCTATCTTATCATTTAGCTTATTGAAGAGTTCTGTCATCTTGTTCATTTCTTCGCTATGCTTTTCTGTGACCTCATAATGATTTAGCCACATTTGTCTTTCTATTCGATGTGTCGTATCATGAACCTTTTTGATGTCATTGGAGTGTCTTGCAACTGTACCTTCAAGATCGACTAATCTTTTTCCAAAGTCATATGAATTATTATTGCTCTGTTTCTCAAGATCCACCAATTTTTTCTGGAATTCGGCCATCGACATCGATGAAGACATTGACGTGTATGAGGTGGGGAATATTTTTCTGCCAGTTTTTCCCTCTTTTTTTTTTTTAAATTAATTAATTAATTAATTAAATTAAATTTTTTTTGAAATAATAATAATAATTTCTATTATTATTATATATATATATTTTTAAATAATAATAATAATAATAATAATAATAATAATAATAATTATTATTATTATTTTATTATTTGAATTATATATATATATATATATATATATATATAATTATGGGGAAAAAAATTGTTAACCTTGAAAAGTCACGTTGTTTTTAAAAGTCACTTTGTTTTGAAAAGGCACGTTGTTTTGAAAAGGGGAAATGGGTTTTAATACCATGGGCAATTACCATGGGCCCAAAACCACGAGCTTGTAAACCACGAGCAATTACTCTTCCTTTTTAATTTTACTTTGTCTTCACATGTACATATTTCTTTATATATATATCTCTTTTTACTTTTTCTTTTTCTTTTTCTTTTGGAACTATTTTCTTTTAAATATATATATATATATATATTTCTTTTAATTTATTTCCCCCTTTGTGTTAACTTTCCTTCTCTCTTTATTTTATTAATATATATATATATATATATATATATATATCTTCCTTCTTCTTCTTTTTTAAAAACAAATGTTGCTACCCACAAGCACTTGGTTTTTAAAAAAATCTGCAATTTTGGAATTTTCTTGTAATTCCTTAATTCTGGGTGATCACATAGATCCCTAAGAGCGATGGCTCTGATACCAATGGAGTGTAAAAACTCTGGTAAACTTTATAGGTATATATTATTATTGATAAAAGGTGAAAGATGATTACAATGGGGAATCACCAAGGCTTTAAATATAGACTTATGGTGTCCCTTGGCGAAGAGGCATGATCTTTGATCATTCCCTTTCACTTAATAAAACCTAAGATAACTATATCTAACTAATAATTAATAAAATATACATAACAGACTATATCCAGGGTTAGCACTAGAAAAACTAGGAAGTATCACAAAATAACACAACTACACAACCCTAAATGACATTGTATCCAATTTAAAGACTCAAACTAACCACATGACCTCCCCAAGCTTGAATATACCATCAAGTACCTACTCAACGTTGTATAGAACGTGAAATTACAAAGGAGATGAGCTTGAGAGAATCTAGCTTCGTGAAAACCTTTACCATAGAAAAACCCTTCCGCTTACACATTTCCGAAGAGAATGGAGACAATATGTCGCCACCTTACATACAGTGGTACTTTTTGAAACTTCTCGACATTAATTGAACCTATATATGATTGAAACACAAGGGAACCAAAATAAGTAGACTGGAAGCTCACGAGAATACCTGGTTCGTAGACGGGTTCAATAGAAATTTGTCGAATAAGGTTTCCACACAAGAGACAATCCCCCGATGCATACCCCACAAGAGTTAGATTTGTTTGGTACCACCTTGCAGACGTTATAGCTCCCCGACACCCTATCTGCTCAATAGTTTCTATATATAACCAAGCCAAAAAAGCGACATTGATCCATGAAACAAAACAAAACCTTCGACATTCCTTCATCACGCGACAAGTGTTTAACCCCATCCTGAGCTCCTTTGGCCTGAGACCACCCATTATTCGTGTATTATTAATGTAGATTGATTGTCTATCAGGGAAAATCCTCCCTATCTCCATTATCTCACAATTGTTCTCCTCCATGACGACTTTGAAAACCTCAACTACCTTTTCTAAGGTGTTTGCAAAACCCACTAACTCGTACCATAATCCTGTGAAGTAAATGCCCCACATAAAAGAACATATGGTACCCAAGGTTAATTCTCTTTGTGTCCTCGATGCGTCGAGGATTTTTTGCCAAGTGGGTAGCTTGGCACACTCCCTCAAGGTCGCCCCCACATTGGCCATTGAAACTCCTCGCATGCTACTCATTAGATCTATGTTGCCCATCCACCGAAAAACCACATGTACAAGGTTGGCAATGGGTTAACATCGTCTAAACATCCCCATCGAGGATCAACCTATCCATCATTTTCCTATCCTATGCTACCCCTTGTTGTAATGCGGGAAAGGGATCATGTTGTAGCCATCGACCCCATTCTTCCTCCAGAGCTAGTTGTGGTCTCTCTAAAACCTCCATTTAGTTTGTGTAGTATACCTAGGGGGGATAATATAGGTTATACCTAGCGGGGATCATATGGGGTACAAAGGAAGGTACCCAAGGAAATAATCTAATGCAAGGATAAGAAATACATGGGCCATAATTAATAAATAAATTTGTTAACCCACATTATGTATGGGACCACAAGTAGTTAGATAATAATGTGATAAGCCCATTGGAATGAATGCATGGTATTGAGAGACCCATGGTAATTACCCATGGTATTGTATGTATGAAGCCTATATAGAGGCTCAAGACTCTCCATTGACAAATTTCGAGGATGATTGTATTGACAAGAATATGGCTTGTGGAGTGAACTCCTTCCTTCAAGAGTAGTTCTATGGTGTTACCCTACCTCAAGGTTTTTTCTGAGGATATCAATAAAGAAGTATTTCTATTCTTGGATCGATCTTGGTGTTTCTTGGGTATATTCTACATTTTATTATATTTGCAGGTCAAATCTATTACAAGTGGTATCAAAGCACTTTCTTGGGCAGAGTTGGGGATAATTTTTTTTTCATTTTTGCAGGAATTTTTTTGGTAGCGAAGTTGCAGAGAAAATCAGAAAATTTTCGTGCAAAATTTTCGAAAAAAAATAGCAGATCTGGATTCCTTGGAAAAAAAACAGTCAATTTCAAAAATCAAATCAGTTGAACCAGAGTCCGGATGAGGGAGATATCGATGATTTAAAATCAACAGTGTTGCAAAAAAAATTCTGACGACAATTCGTGGATAGCGGATCTCCTGTCATTTTTTGCATTTTTTGATACATAATTTTAGAGAAATGATTATAGATCTGAGCCCCCCTTGAAAAATTACCCGATTTCAAAAATAAAATCAGTAGAATCTATTGGAGCAGGGTCTCCCAACGGCTATGAATTTTGTCCATTTTCATATAATTTTGTATTTTTTAGTCTAATGCAGGGGTTTTGGGGTGGGTCAAAGCCCCTAACGCATTGTAAATTGGTCAAGGGTAGACCAAGAGTCCACGCTTTGTGGACCATTGGATGCGTAGGCTAAATTGCTATAAATAGATTAACCTTTTTTGAGACATAAGGAGGAATGAATATAGATTGATGCAAAGTATGAATTGTTAGATCTATGGTAGGGTTGTTTGGGTTAAGACTCCTACTGGCTGTGTGCGTGGAGATCCTCTGTCTTGCTGTGTGCGGACCCTGCTCTGTGTGCGCACACAGCAGGAGAGAGGATCTCCGCGCACACAACCAGCAGGAGTCCTAACCCAAACAACCCTACCACAAATCTAACAGTTCGTACTTCGCATCAATCTCTATTCATTCCTCCCTATGACTCAAAAAAGGTTCATCTATTTATAGCGATTTAGCCTACGCATCCAATGGTCCGCAAACCGTGGTTTGCGGACTCTTGGTCTACCCTTGACCCATTTACAATGCGTTAGGGGCTTTGACCCACCCCAAAACCCCTACGTTAGACTAAAAAATACAAAATTATATGAAAATGGACAAAATTTATAGCTGTTGGGAGACCCTGCTCTAACAGAATTGGAGTCCAGATGAGGAAGTTATTGCTAATTTAAAATCTTTTTTTTTTGTTTGTTTATCTTTTTTTTTGTGACGGTGGGAAAATTGCAGTGCAAATTTGAGTTTCCAGAGTGCTCAGATCAGGATCTCAGTTACATAGCAAGATGCAAAATGGTTTTCCTAATTCTGAAAACATACTATAATAAGGTTTTTGAGCCATATTGACGAGTTGTGACCATTTTAAATTTGTCTCACAAAGTAGGTAATTTTTTACCAAACCCTCATTCTAAATTAAGGGTTATAGAAAGATGTTTTTTAGAAGATGTCTAATGATCCCACTATTGAAAAATTTATACAGTCTCATAAGATTTACCACCCACGATTTTTGCACGTCTCCATAGTGTATTATTTGGAAGATGAGGTTGTTATATGGTGGTAATCACTTAATAGTGAGTTTCTGAAGTTACGTCCTAGTGAAGAAAGTAAAAAAATATTTTTGGACAAGTGATCTCAAGCTGGAAAGGACACTAAGATCCTAGACAAGTGGTCTCAATCCGGAAAGGACACTAAGATCCCTAAAGGCTTATTTTCTACTACTCTTTCTCTATTACAGGTTCATGGAAGTATTCATAAAGAGAACATCATTGTGTCTATCATTCCTAGTTGCAAGCATAATTGCATCAATGTTAATTTGACTAAAAAATTGCAAGTTCCAGCAAAACATATTGAAAACACATAGGTTGATAACGAAGATGTTCAAATTTATAAAGATTTGAAGATTTCTATCAATAAGTATGTGTTGCATCCTGATTTTTATAGTTCAGATATGGATAATGTGGATGTTGTTTTGGGATGAAATATGTGGGTACTGTCAATATTAATGTGTAGACGAAATTCATGAAGCTCTGGTATAAAAAGAAGAAAATTACATTGCAGTATATTTCCATTAAGTACGAGGCAGAGACTGTGGAGGTAAAAGAACAAAGCTCTAATGACATTGACACATCAGATGATGAGCCTTTGATGGTCGACAAGCACACATAGACATCAAACCAAGTACCAAGAGAAGCATCAGGCACCACTCATGCACCACTCAGGCACCAATAGTGGAGGTACCAAAAAAATCACCAGACACCACTCAGGCACCAATAGTAGAGGAATTAAAGAAAGATCATCCATCAATTAAAGCTTCAACATATCACCACCCGCATCACCCAGCAAGATGGCAAAGAATTAGAAACAAGAACAACAACCCCTATATGACACAAAAAGAGGTGAGGTGCTCCACCCACAACACATCAACACCGAGGAACTACCAAAACTAGCTTCCATTTCAAGCGAGTCAACGACTAGATCGAATGTTCACCATTCTCTAGGATGGCTCGTTGCACGTGCATGGTACTTGTGGACTACTCTTTTGAGGGATAATATGGGGTATACCTAGAGGGGATCATATCGGGTACAAAAGAAGGTACCCAAGGAAATAATGTAATGCAAGGATAATAAATACATGGGCACTAATTAATAAATAAAGTGGTTAGCCCACAAACTTTTTGCTGAGGTTTTTCCACCAATGTTGAAGAGATTTTCATCTACAAGGCACAACATGATGGTACTGAGATCTTGGGCATCCAAGTCCTCCCAATACAAATCTTTCACGCCAACAAATTTCTTTATAACCCCATCTAATGTTGTGTGCAACCCTTGTTGCACCAACAAATCTCATACCTTCAGTTTCCACAATGCAAAATTGTTCTTACCGATGAACTTCGCCACTTAAAATTTAGCATTTGTCATTTTAGTCGTTTCTTCCTACATAGGCTCTTTCAAAATTCTGCTACTAGGGTTTCCATCTTTCAGATAGGTTTTTCTGTTATATATTTTCTGCTAGGGTTTCACCTTCTGCTTTCAACTAGGGTTTCTTCTACTTCTTGATTAAAAAAAAAAAAAAAATCCCCTTATTTTTTACAGAAAATTAAAACCCAGAGTTTTTATTCTTTTTGAAACCCTACTTTAATTCTTAAAAAAAAAAACTTCAGAAACCCTAGGATTTTTTTGAACAATTCTGCAGAGAATTCTTTCTTCGAGAGAAAAAGATATTCTTTAAATTTCTGCTGCAAGTGTTCTTAAAAAAATTTTTATCCAAACAAACAATTTCTTCTACAAGTCTCTCCTTCATGTTTGGTTCACCATTTCAAGATGCCTTTGGCTTCGACTCAACAAATCAAATGACTCTGAATCAATACGGTTCCTTCAAACAACGACTTTCGTTGGCGGTTTAATCCTCATGCATGGTTGTCAAAAAATTCTTAATTGCATGCAAACTCTTCCCTAAAGATCATTATGCGGGCTCCAAATAGGGTCAGCTGCTTTTCTTATTCGTTATGTAGGCTACAGATAGGATCTCTTTGTTTTTTTCCAGACAAGGTCGTGTTACAAAATTTTAACGGTGGCAGCTTTGGTTTGGTCCTCCGCTCGCTTACTCTGTTATAGGGTCGCTTTAAAAACTTTCGCAGCTTTGTATTTTTGGTAATGCAGGAAACAACGACTATGTGGCTGCACAAAGTTTAAAAAAAAATGACCTCGTGGGCCTCAACTTAGACTATACTGCTGTAGGTGGTGGTAAGCGTATAGACTTACAAAATTTAATTACCTTACGAGCCTCATAATAAAGCTCTGATACCACTTGTTGGTATTTCAACTCGTTAACTTTAAATAGGAAAGAAATGCACAAGAAATATAAATGGAATCATACAACAAGAAAGTAAAATTTTGGCAGTGTGTCAAGGAAGCATTTACGGACCAAGGGATTGGAATTTTTAGTACACCAAAGTCAAGGATGACTCTTCAATGTTACATCAGGCCTTTCCGGCAATGATAATTTTAATACAAAAACTTTGTTACATAACTCCATATGGTTCGCCATTGTCTGAATGGTAAAACTAGATTTACTTAGATAATTACAACATTAACATTAACTTTTGTCTTTCTTAAATAGAGGGAGGTGGGAGAGAATCATAGAGAGAGGAAGGAAGAGAGATGGGACTCAAGATAGAGAAGGTGAGAGAAATGGTGTTGGAGGGGGTGAGAGAGGGAGACAATAAGAAATACATAATGGGAGAAATAAGGCGAGAGAGAGGGAATGACAAGGAAGAGATGGAGAGAGAGTGAGGAGAGTTGGAGGGGAGAGAGAAATAGAGAGAAAGAGAGTGTGTGTATGTTTGGAGGGCGAGATAGAGAGAAAGAATAAGAAAGAGATACATATATACAAATATAGATATTATTTAGTATTATATAACCAACTTAGATACATCTTAACCCCGGATCTATCAAGGTCCGAGAGAGATCAAATCTCTCAAGGTGCAAATCTTTCCTCAAGTTTTGCACTCAAAAAAAGGGTTTGCACCTTAAGAGATTTGATCCCTCTCGATGCTTGATAGATCTAAGGTTAAGATGGATCTAGGGTGATATTTTATTGAAATATTACACTTCTATTATAATTATTTATAAAATATATAAATTTATATAATTTAAGTTTATATGGTACAAATAAAAAATTAACATAACAAAATTGTGAATATAAAAATAAAAATAAACCAATAAAAATGAAAAATATTATTTAAAAAAAAAAAGAGAGTTAAGTTCTCTGTAAATTAAGAACACTACTTTCAACATCTTTATAAAGCTAACTCAACCCATATTGGTCTCTCTCTGCTTGTCAAGTTTGACATTTAGACACAACATCAGGGTCCAACAACCTATAAATTTTTTATATTTTTGGTAAAGCAAGTAGATTTTAGCCTTTATGGTTTTATTGTTTTTTATTACAAACTTCTTTGAATTTTCAGTGATTTCATAAGGAACTTGAAATCAATTTCAATAGGATTTTGGACAAATTTTATGAAATTATTAATGTTTGCATTTGGCTTGTTTATGTTCTGCTTTTAAATGACTTATTGATTTATAATTTGTAACCATAATATTTCATAAAATATAATTAATAAACATATAAACACTTAAAAATTTTAATTAATGTACATATAATTAAAAATAAAAATATTTTGTAATATATAAATGTAAATTATATATAAATTTAATTAATATAAATATGATTGAAAATTTTATATATATATAATGATTCATAGATATTACCAAAATTTTAATAATATTAAAAATAAGATAAATTATATGTATATAGAAATATGAAATTCATATTCATATAAATGATATTATTAGAAACTATTATAGATTTATTTTAACTCTAGATTTATCCAGAGTCCAAAAAATCAATTTTCTCACAATATAAACTTAAAAAAAAAAAAAAAAAAAAATCATACTAAAAGATTTGATCCATCTAAATTCTCCATAAATTTGAGAAAAATCATAATATCTAAGAACAAAATTCAAACAAAAAAACAACAATAGGAATTTGGCTTCTGTGATGTCATTTCTCGGGTCACAGACCCTGATACTATTCATCTAGTGGAGATATGTCTTACCTCAACCTTCTTCAGTTTCGAGGGTGAATTCTATGAACAAACTTGTGGTGTGGCCATGGGTTCCCCCCTTTCCCCGGTTGTTGTTAATATTTTTATGGAAGACTTTGAATCAAGGGCCCTCTCCTCCTCCCTGTTTCAACCTAAGCTTTGGAAAAGGTTTGTTGATGACATCTGTGTGGTGTGGCCTCATGCAAAAGAGAATTTGGACCTTTTCTTCCGTCATCTTAATGATCAATATGACTTTATTAAGTTTACCATGGAATTCGAAGTGGATGGTAGCCTACCCTTTCTTGATGTTCTTGTTTCTAGAAAGGATGATGGTTCCTTCACTCATCAAGTTTTCAGAAAGAAGACGCATACTTAGCAGTATTTACATGCGATTTCTCACCATTTCCCTGCTTAGAAATCAAGTGGTCTCAGTACCTTAACCACTAGAGCCTTTAGAATCGCTGATGAACACCACCTTGAAGATGAGAAATCTCATCTCCTTAGGGTTTTTCTTAATAATGGTTATAACAAGGTTCAATGTCTTAGAGCTTTTCAAAAAGCTGAAAAAGGTCCTAAGGTCAAGAAGGAACATTGTGATAGGTTATCCGGCGTTCACCTTCCTTTTATCCAAGGAACGACTGATAAAATCGCGAGGATCCTAAAGAGACATAATGTTCCCTCAACCTTTAGGCCCCTCCACACCATTCGGAGTGCTCTTAGATCTGTTAAGGACCCGATCTGCCCTAAGGATGGTAAGGGTGTTTACTTGATTCCTCGTCCCAGACCCTCCTGCCAGTAGAATCTGCTGTTCTGATTAGGCAGCAATTCAGAGCAGCTGCAACTAACTCAACATAATAGTTCCGCTTCCTCATTAGCAGAGCATGCATAAGACAAAGATCACATTTGCATCGAAGATGCGGAATTTATTACTGCAAGGATAGACCATTTCCACCATAGAAAGTTAAGGGAGGCCTTAGAGATCGAAAAGAGGCCTATCAACCTCAACAGGGATGATGGGTGGAGTCTTAGCAGATGTTGGATCCCGACCCTTCACTCTTACTCTTTGGTTTTCATTCCTTTCTCTTCTCCTTCATTTCCTTTCTTCTCTGTTTTTGTTTTATTCTTCCCTTTCTCTTTCTGTTCTTGATTTTATTTCTATTCAGTTATTATTATCATTTATTTGATTACTTATCATTAATATTTATTTTTAATATTATTAATTTTTAGTTCATCTATATATGTTTTTTTTTCTTTATTTTTATCTATCTTTATTTAGTTATTTTATTTTTATATTTTTATTTTCATTTTATTTATTTACTTTTGTTTTTACTTATTTATTTAAAAAAATTATTTATCTATTTATGTACTTTATCTTAGTTTTTTTTTATTTTTTTTATTTAAAATATTTTGATTATTAATAAAATATAATAATATTATTTCAACTATTATTTTCCATATTCAGTCATTTATCTGTTATGGAATAATTCCTCTTTGATTGTTATTATTTTTTGTTCATTTATTTTCATTTTATTTTTATTTCTATCTATTTTTATTTATTAATTTATTTTTATATTTTATTTTCATTTTCATTTTCATATGATTATTTATTTTTACTTATTAAAAAAAAATATATCTTATTTATGTATTTTATCTTAGTGCATTTTATTTTTATTTTATTTTGTTTTATTCTTATTTATTTATTTCTTTATTTATTTATGTTATTTTATTTTATTTAATTATATATAAATATTTATTATATTTGAATCTTTTAATTATTAATAAAATACAATAATAATAATTCAACTTTTATTTTCTTATTTAGTGAAATTATCCGTTTTGTGATAATAATAACTCTAATATTATTTTATCTTTGAAATTTCTGATTTAGTCTAATTATCGGTTTTGGAATAACGGCTACTCAGAGTTTCCTATCTATTTAGATCAGATTTCTTATCTTGTCCTGATAATGAACCACAATAGCTGGTTCGAAACATGTCCACAAAATCTGTTAGAATGTGATTTTTGCCAAAAAAATTTATATACAAAAAAACAACAATTAAATCTCAGTAAAAGAGAACTTCGCTCTCTTTTTTTATTTTTTTTGAAAAAATAAACATTTATGAATGAAATGAAATAAATTCCATCGCATAAAACTGAAATTGCTAGAAAAACTTATGACACAAAGTTTAATACCTAACAAAATACTATGTTTAAATCCACATTTTTATTTCTAATTTCATTATATGAAATATATAGCCATTTCCTGTGCGCCCATACCCGTCTTAACATAATATTCACTTTTGAAAATAACTATTAGATCGTACTGCCTTATGTCCTGGAATTTCTAAGAGTTCCAAGTAAACAATGAAGAAGCAAAAGATATCAATCTATTTCCAAAATTTGTACAAATCGAGAAATCGAACATTTAACATAACTGAAATATTTACTTAATATCTGACTATGAACTAATATTTACTTTTGAAAATAACTGATGGATGGTTTTGAGATATGTCCTGCTATTTCTAAGAGTTCAAACAATGAAGAAGAAAAAGATATCAATCGAGAAATCGAACATGTGTGCCAAACAGTTTCCAGATATATAAATCCAAAAGAAACAGTATACATTCGATGGAAATTTTTTGCAATGGGAATACATGTACATTACAGTCGGTGAAATTGAATTTCTACTTTTGCACATAGCTCAACTCAACTATAACTACTTGATACACTAGTTATAAACCAATTTTATACAACATTTACCTGTTCCATCCATGAGTCCTCTACCTCCACATTTTGGTGCCTGAAGCTTCAACAGAGCTGCCATATTATTCTTGTTAATATTTTTATGGAAGACTTTGAATCAAGGGCCCTCTCCTCCTCTCTGTTTCAACCTAAGCTTTGGAAAAGGTTTGTTGATGACATGTGTGTGGTGTGGCCTCATGGAAAAGAGAATTTGGACCTTTTCTTCCGTCATCTTAATGATCAATATGACTTTATTAAGTTTACCACGGAATTCGAAGTGGATGGCAGCCTACCCTTTCTTGATGTTCTTGTTTCTAGAAAGGATGATGGTTCCTTCACTCATCAAGTTTTCAGAAAGAAGACGCATACTGAGCAGTATTTACATGCGATTTCTCACCATTTCCCTGCTTAGAAATCAAGTGGTCTCAGTACCTTAACCACTAGAGCCTTTAGAATCGCTGATGAACACCACCTTGAAGATGAGAAATCTCATCTCCTTAGGGTTTTTCTTAATAATGGTTATAACAAGGTTCAATGTCTTAGAGCTTTTCAAAAAGCTGAAAAAGGTCCCAAGGTCAAGAAGGAACATTGTGATAGGTTATCCGGCGTTCACCTTCCTTTTATCCAAGGAACGACTGATAAAATCGCGAGGATCGTAAAGAGACACAATGTTCCCTCAACCTTTAGGCCCCTCCGCACCATTCAGAGCTCTCTTAGATCTATTAAGGACCCGATCTGCCCTAAGGATGGTAAGGGTGTTTACTTGATTCCTTGCTCCTGTGGGACCCCTTACATCAGTGAGACTGGTTGTTCCATTAGTCAAAGAATTCAGGAGCATGCCGCTGACCTGAAACATAATAGGTCTCGCTCCTCTGCATTAGCAAAGCATGCAGATAAGACAAAGCATCACATTTGCATCGAAGATGCGGAATTTATTGCAAGGATAGGCCATTTCCACCATAGAAAGTTAAGGGAGGCCTTAGAGGTCGAAAAGAGGCCTATCAACCTCAACAGGGATGATGGGTGGAGTCTTAGCAGATGTTGGATCCCGACCCTTCACTCTTACTCTTTGGTTTTCATTCCTTTCTGTTCTCCTTCGTTTCCTTTCTTCTCTGTTTTTGTTTTATTCTTCCCTTTCTCTTTCTGTTCTTGATTTTATTTCTATTCAGTTATTATTATCATTTATTTGATTACTTATCATTAATATTTATTTTTAATATTATTAATTTTTAGTTCATCTATATATGTTATTTTTTTTTCTTTATTTTTATCTATCTTTATTTAGTTATTTTATTTTTATATTTTTATTTTCATTTTATTTATTTACTTTTGTTTTTACTTATTTATTTAAAAAATTTATTTATCTATTTATGTACTTTTTTAAATTATATATAAATATTTATTATATTTAAAATATTTTGATTATTAATAAAATATAATAATATTATTTCAACTATTATTTTCCATATTCAGTCATTTATCTGTTATGGAATAATTCCTCTTTGATTGTTATTATTTTTTGTTCATTTATTTTCATTTTATTTTTATTTCTATCTATCTTTATTTATTTATTTTATTTTTTATATTTTTATTTTCATTTAATTATTTATTATTTATTTTTACTTATTAAATATATATATATATATATATATATATATATATATATATATATATATATATATATATATATATATATATATATATATATATATATCTTCTTATATTAATTCCTTTCGTGCATTTTATTTTTATTTTATTTTGTTTTATTTTTATTTATTTATTTATTTATGTTATTTTATTTTATTTAATTATATATAAATATGTATTATATTTGAATCTTTTAATTATTAATAAAATACAATAATAATAATTCAACTTTATTTTCTTATTTACTCAAATTATCCCTTTTGTGATAATAATAACTCTAATATTATTTTATCTTTGAAATTCCTGATTTAGTCTAATTATTGGTTTTGGAATAACGGCTACTCAGAGTTTCCTATCTATTTAGATCAGATTTCTTATCTTGTCGTGATAATGACGTCGACAAAATTTGTTAGAATGTGATTTTTGCCAAAAAAATTTATATACAAAAAAACAACAATTAAATCTCAGTAAAAGAGAACTTCCCTCTTTTTTTTTTTTTTTAAATAAACATTTATGAATGAAATGAAATAAATTCCATCACATAAAACTGAAATTGCTAGAAAAACTTATGACACAAAGTTTAATACCTAACAAAATACTATGTTTAAATCCACATTTTTATTTCTAATTTCATTATATGAAATATATAAAATTGTTTTCAGAGCCATTTCCTGTGCGCCCATACCCGTTTTAACATAATATTTACTTTTGAAAATAACTATTAGATCGTACTGCCTTATGTCCTGGAATTTCTAAGAGTTCCAAGTAATCTAAGAGTTCCAAGTAAACAATGAAGAAGCAAAAGATATCAATCTATTTCCAAAATTTGTACAAATCGAGAAATCGAACATTTAACATAACTGAAATATTTACTTAATATCTGACTATGAACATAATATTTACTTTTGAAAATAACTGATGGATGGTTTTGAGATATGTCCTGCTATTTCTAAGAGTTCAAACAATGAAGAAGAAAAAGATATCAATCGAGAAATCGAACATGTGTGCCAAACAGTTTCTAGGTATATAAATCCAAAAGAAACAATATACATTCGATGGAAACAGTATACATTCGATGGAAATTTTTTGCAATGGGAATACATGTACATTACAGTCGGTGAAATTGAATTTCTACTTTTGCACATAGCTCAACTCAACTATAACTACTGGATACACTAGTTATAAACCAATTTTATACAACATTTACCTGTTCCATCCATGAGTCCTCTACCTCCACATTTTGGTGCCTGAAGCTTCAACAGAGCTGCCATATTCTTCTTTGCACTACACACTGAACAGGGAAGACACAAACTGGAATTAATGCAAAACTAGGACATCATTTAAAATTGTACTTTCTTTGCACACTTGCTGCCTTCTGCTTTCCTTCACCAAATGTCAAGCTGCTTCACTAGTTGGCACAGCTGTTCCACTACGTTATCATCCCACTGCAAGCTGGGACACCTAGAGGCATTAAGGCGCTCCAACGCCATGCAATATTCGACACCTTCCAACTCTTGTAATTCAGAGCAGTCGTTAACATCCAATATTCTTAGATTTGTCAGCTTTGCCAACCCTCGGATGCTTTTTAGCTTCACACATCCGTGTGCGTGCAGCTCCTCTAATGAGCTCAACTGTTCAACCCCTGGCAACTCTTCTAATTCAGAGCAATCATTAACATACAGCAATCGAAGTTTTGTGAGATGCTCCAGACCCTGTATGCTTTTCAGCATGACACAGTCACCTAAGTACAACTGGCGCAAAGATACCAAAGTTTCAATGCTTGGTAGCTCCTCCACTTTGCACCCTTTAATCACCAACTCCCTGAGTTTTGCAAGACCACAAAGCCCTTCTATTTTCTTCAAATTATTACAATCAATCAATTCCAACTCTAGGAGTGCATTTGGCAATGTGGCAACCTTCTCCAGATAATGGCAAAAGCTTATGTGAATATGTTGAAGGTTGGGGAATAAATCTTCATCAAATGATACCTCTGATATTTGTGTGTTGTACAATCTTATGTGTTGGAGTTGAAATATGCACTTTTCAACTGAAGAGCCCAAATTACTGCATGTTCTCTGCCCAATCGATTCTATTAAACTGTCTCTTGCTCCTTCAACTCTTATAAATGGCAGTTGGCTTATGGGACAGTCGAGTACTAATTTACCCAACTGAGTTAATTGTCTAAGGGAATCCGGCAAACATTTCATTGCCTTGCAATCCCGAAGGTTCAATTGCTTCAAATTCCTTAATTCACCAAGTGAAGGAGGCAGCGTTTCCAGCAAAGGGCTTCCTAATTCCAGAAATTCCAAATCCATCAAATACCCAATTTCACTTGGCAATTGATTTAAGTTTGTGCCCATCAAAAATAATTCTTTCAGGCACAATCGATGGGCAAATTTTGGTGGCAAAAATTCTATTTTTTTACAGAAGTTAAGATTTATGTGTACAAGCATGCTAATATTTCCAAGTGTTTCCCTGGAGATGGTCAAATTTGAGCAGTGAGACAAATTCAGATACTTGAGCCTACTTAAATTCCCGAAGGATTTTGGAAGCCTTTCCAAAGTGACGCAATTAGACAAATTGACTTGTTGGAGGTTAGTTAAGCTACCAAACCTATCTGGCAGTGATTTCAATTTTGAACAGTATGTTAGCCCCAAGTCCTTTAGAAACTGCAGATTACAAAATTCTTCAGGCAGTGTTTCGACATTATTCTCCTCTCTCAAGTTGAAGCATATACGTTCAAGGTACTTAAAATTCCCTATGGACTCTGGAAACTTTGAAAGCGGAGCATTAATCATTAACTCTCGCAACTGCAAAGGCGCCTGCGAAATATTCACAATATATTTTAATGATTCTGATATCAAAACCTTTGGACTCCATTTTCACACAGATTGAAACACAAACTTTATTTCAAAATTTTCTATTTACCTGCGATTCTTTTTCCCACAATGTTTTCAATTCTTTTCCCTGCACTTCCAATGCCCTTAAATTTTTCATTGGAATCCAGGTAACCAGGGAAGAGTAGGGAAAATTGTTCCAGCGGAGATATAGGAGATTTGGGGAATGGACCCTTTTCAAAATGTGTTCCAAGAAACCATCTTTGGCATCAAGAAGTTGCAACTTCCTCATATGAAGAGGTTGCAACGGAAAAGATGCATGCTCACCATTATCACCATTATCTTTATCTGTACTAGGAAGCATCCTAATTCCTCGCACTTCAGCTACTTCCTGCAGGATGAAGAATTAAAAAACTGTACACAGATTTCTATTGAATAATATTTTGAAAATTGAATGATAAAAATTCTATAGGGGGTGGAGATGCTTTACTTACAAATGATGGCTGCAACCAATCATCAATGTCTTCTGTTAGGAGCTTAACACAACGCGGCAATCCTGAAGCTTCCACCAGATCTCTGCCCAGATCTCTCAAGTGATCATGCATTCTTATCTTATTTTCAATGTCAACCTCTGCAAGACACTTGTTTTGTAGGGTTCGAAACCCCAGTGAGCCACTCCAGTGGGATCCGTCCCATATTCTTATGGCGGTATCCCTGTTTTCTCCTATGAAAAAACTGGCAATGTCTAAAAATATCTGTTGTTCATGTCTGTCGAGTGAGTCGTAACTAATTTTTAGACTCTTCTGTATGTCGCTAGGAAGTATTCGTTGGAGTTTATCCAATTGGTCTTCCCAGTAAGATTTGTCTTCATTTCTATAAAGAAGTGCCCCAAAAACTTTCAATGATAAAGGCAAACCATTGCAAGCCTTTACAAAATTTTCTACAAGCCTCTCAAATTCTGATAGTGGATGGGGATGGCAGAAAGCATGCGAGCAGAATAGCTCTGTGGAGTGTTGTGCATTAAGACCAGTCAATTTATAAATATCTGACTCTTGTACTCCTGACCTTCTAAGGACGTCCATATCCCTGGATGTAATTAAAATTAAGCTATCAGGGCGTAGGACATGTACAGGCAAGAGTGCATCTACCTGATCCACATCATCTACATCATCTAAAACCAGTAAGACCTGAAAAGATGAGAGATGTTTCTTCAGCATCTCTGTACCTTGATGACTGTTGTCTATATCCAGGTCCAATTGAATGAAACCCTTAAGAAGTTGCCGCTGCAAGGAATGTATAGAGATTTTGGCATTTTCTCTTACATCAGATAAAAAACATGTTTTATTGTAAAATGGGCTCTTTCTATTGAATATTTCTTTAGCCAACGTTGTCTTCCCAACTCCACCCAAGCCCACTATACCCATTACCTGAGCCTTTCCTATGTGCTGTTCCAGTAATACTGTGGTTTCAAAATCCTTTACTTTCTCATCCAACCCAATTGGATATTTTGCCACATTTAACGGTGTTTTTCTAACCCTTTTCAAAACGTTTTCAACTACTTTATCTAGCAGCTCCCCCTCGTCGCTGTTTACACCCAAATAAAAGGACAAATTAAAAATTAGCTAAAATAGCAGAGTATGATCTGATCTGCGTATAAACATTACATATTGGTTCAGCATAAAGAAAAATAAGAGAGAGACAGTTCGAATACTGACCTGTTAAACGCATTCAGACTTAACCCACTTATGTCTGCAACACGAGAAAGAGCATCTCTCCAATTTTCAATGGTAGCAGAATCATATCGGGACTTTTCTTTCTGAGTCTGAAAGTCATAAGTTGTTTTATTTTCAAGTTCGTGGAGCGCTTGAGCATAAACTCCATTTTTTACTCGTGTCCAACTAAGCTTAGGATTGACTCGTGTCCACCTGAGCTCACTCGGCTCGACCCCGTAAAAAACTGGAATTATAGGAGCCCCCGACTTAAACATGAGGAGTAACTCATCTAAACACCATTTGGATTCTGCATACCTCGGTGAAAAAATGGCGACATGGACTGATGCGGTTTGGATAGCACTTTCTATTTGAGAAATGAAGTAGTCTCCTGGTTGCAATTCAGACTGGTCCAAAAAAGCTCTGAGTCCATGTGAGAGAAGGCGACGGTATAGATGACTGGCGAAAGTCCTCTTAACATCGGGTCCACGATGGTTAATAAACACATCGTAATAGTAGTAATTGTTGGTTTGATTAACAGCCGTGGAGGTGGAGGCATCCATCGTGAAATGGAAATGGAAATGGGTTTAAGAGTAAAAGTTGCAGAGAAGTAGACTAATGGATTTTTGAGAAGAGCAGAGCAATTTTTACCCCTATCACCAGAGAGAGACTCGTCTGAATTTTGAGAAGAACAGAGCGATTTTTAATATTTTCACTGTTCTCGCTTTTCGCAAAAACAGAGAACATCGACTTTCCTGTACGTGTATGGCGTTGCAACTTGAAAGTCATGCGACTGTACGCTCATCACGCATCTGCTGGGTAAGTTCGAACTGCACCTCGGGTGGGGCAAAGAGTGTAGGTGTTTTGCATAGAGCTTAACCCGAAGAAACTGTTGAGATTTGTGGAATTTATATCAATCGTTTCACATGAATGAAATGTTTATTTTAAAATATAGAGTGGAGTTGCACGTCTTATGTAGTTTGTATAGAGTTAATTTTTTAATTTTTTATTTTTTTAATAATATCGATTATATTTTTATTGATATTCAAAAACAAAATTTACAAGTGATGTGCTTTGTAGTATATGGTTTATTTTTTCAACTAAAAAAGTCATAACCGAGTGTAATAGTTGTCTTACGATCAATAAAAACATAAGTATTGGCCAGTAGAGATAACAATCACACTAAGTTGACCACTTACAAAGCATACATACTATGGAACTAGAAAACAATCATAACATGAATGGGCCAAAAAACATAATAGCTCAATACAAAAATCGAATATTGGAAGGGCAGCAGTAGAAATTATTCGTCGAAGATGATTACTGGATGATCTAGATACAAATTGCCAGTGACCATGTTCACTAGTGTGGCATCAATGATTGCTTCACCATTCTGAGGCGTTGTGGAATCGGTATCTGAATCAAAATTGATGGAGCGCTCGATTTTGTTCATTCAAACCATAATGTCATCCATATCGTATTGAATATCCTGCATTATACGCTTGAGGTCCTCCTGACCTACAAACAACTTATAATTATCAATCTGCTTGTCCCTCAACACCATATGAAGAAGAGAGGTCACCTGTCTGTGAGAAAATATTGAATGCAAAAAGTATAACTAACACTTTCTCCATTTGCTTGGGTTTGCTACCCACTTTGATTTTCGTTCACAAACCACAGAATATGAATGGTATTGTCTTTCACCAAATGCTCTTGCCTCCAAGGATTGTATTTCTTGTCGAACCTCCAAGGGCAGAACATCATAAAAATTTTCCAATGATTCCCAACCAAAGAGACGATGTAGGAACGTCCTCTTTTACTAATGAGTCGACGTCATGATGTCATCGAACAAAAGAACCTGCAATAAAACTAGACCAATAAGATTCGAGACAACCCACAAGTGTAGTTTCGTAGGACAACAAGGTTCGGCCGAGACAAAAAAACCCTTGATTCCCCGAAGACGAGACACAACTAGCGGGGATAAAAACTCAGTGTAAACATTATCCACATGTTAGCCACCTATAATATTTTGTTATACCAAAAGGTGGCTAAGACTTTTTTGAGCCTCCAAGGAACAAATTTTATCACTAAAAATTGTTGGCTCTTGAAGACTCCTTGAAGGCCTCATGCCTCTGTCCGAAATCTTCATTTACTATTTCCATTTCATGCTAAAAAATTATGCTAATTCCATAAGAAGAGACTGTTGAAGAACCATCATTTTCGCCCTTCTCCCACTCAAAACTAACCTTCATCTGCTCCCCTTTTCCTCCATAAAATCCCCTTTGTTTTCATGATTTCTTCTCTTTCCCTCATGAAAAAACACTTTTACAAAGTTAAAAGACTCACTCTTTAGCTTTGCCATAACCCCCATTTCTATTGAAAAACCATGAAAATGCATAAAAAACCAAGCGCTAACTCTAGAAGCGCTCATCGCCAATTTCTGAAATGCGATCCAGTGCAGATCGCAAACCGCAAATTTCAGTTTTCATTTTAAAGCGCTTATCGCATTTTTCATTTTTGCGATTTGCGATCAGTCTCCATCACATAATCCACCATCGCGTTTTCCACTTTTGCGATTTTGCACCATCGCAAATATTTGCGCTGCGATCCATCGCAGTTTCCGCCCATCGCATAATCGTAATATCGCATTTTCTCTCCATCGCATAATCCGCCATTGCGTTTTCCACTTTTGCGATTTTGCGATCAGTCCTGCCGGGCCCACCATCTGATACCCCCGCCTTTCATATAAAAAACGCCTTTTTCCTTTGTAAAGTCGGGAATGACATATTTTGTGGTTTACAAAGGTTTTACCCATTACATCCCGCCGCTGCATCTCCGCCGTCGATCTGCACCCCTGCTCCATGATCCAACGACCCTGCTTCCTCTGCCCAACCTCCAAAGCAGTTTTAACCTAAGCGCAGGATTTCCTAATGGTTTTTGTGTTTTGCAGGTGTTTAAATGGTTTTTTGTTGTATAATGAAAGAAAGTCGAGGGTTGGGAAAGACGTAAACTGCGTCTTCGAGCTGTTAAAAAGAACCATTCGCGGGGCTTCATTCCATGATTCATCAATGTTTCATGAGCGTTGATAACCTAAAAAGAGCCCTGCACGGCCTGCACATCGACAAGACACTGTTTCATTCAAAAACAGTTAAAGAATATAAGTTTGAAGACAGAGCACAGCAGAATGAGGATTGAAGACAAAGTAGCGGGGATTACAGCTAAGATAGTTATCAAAAGCCTAATCCCCAACTCAAAACACAGTTTAAAGAATACCTAAAGTGTTTTATCAGACAGAAAGCCTCCACCGCCACATCCGAGGCAAATTGATTCCTCAACTACCACAGAGCCACCTGTTGCCTCAAACCTTTCAAAACAGAGGCCGAAGTTATTGAAGAAAATCAGATATTCACCTCTAGCGTAGCCAGGGAGTTACTTCTGCAAGGAAATTAATGCAGAAATATCTGCGGAGTTACTCCACACAACACACAAAGCCTCAAAGTCAAATAAAGCTCCCACCGAGCTTGATTCATAAATGTAAAACAGTTAATACAGAAAACCACTTGTAAACTTCTTCATCGAGCCCCTCAAAAGACCAAGAAGTCTTGAATCTGTATTAATTGCCTTAAGAGATCTTTTATCAGATCTCACCTCCTCATTCTTCTATAAATACTTCTGTAGAAGATGAGAAATTTTTGGTTGCAGAACTTTGAAATACACTTGAGCTGGAGACTTCTATCTGTACATAGTGTTCGCTGGCCCTTGAAGCTCTGTTTGTGCTAGAGTGGTTAGGTTGAATAGTGAAGATGATTGCTGAACTGAAACATTGGACCTAAAGATTGTAACTGGTTTGACATCAATATAAAAGTTGTTTCTTGGGATCCTGGTCTATATCACTAGTGAAGTGCTTCTTTCTTTGTTAAATTGTTTTCCTTCTATGTATGCCATTTTGTTCATATTCCTCTGTAAAGAACAGTTTAAACAGAGTTAGGATCTACTGTATATCAGTAACCTTCTCTGGCTGAGAAATCTTTATCTTGATGTTTTCCTCAAACTTGTTTATTTAAGAATGATTCAATACTGTTTAAACAGTTAGGAATGTTGGCGTTCCCTCGTCCTTCTGTTTACATAAACATTGTTCTTGAATGTGATTTCCATTATTTGATATTAAAGTTAGACTAGAGAAGATATGGTTTGCCCTGATTCCTAGATTCTTTTCTCCAAAGGCAGATTCTGAAAGTTTCCCTTGGTGTTGACTGGAAGCAGACTAGGTTTAAAAGCACTTTATCTGATCTTAAGTTACACTCTGTTTTTCTTATGTGTTTTCATACTTTCTGAAGGTAATTATGTGGATTACTGGATTGTTTGTCAATTAAGCTGCTTGAATACAGACTTGCCCAAGGAGTCAATGGTTAGCCCTGCACTTAGTTGGTTTTAAACAGTTACTTAAGAGGCTTTTCTTGTTTGGACTGACTATAAATCCTCTGAAAAATTATTATCAGTTTCCACCCCTCCAACACTTTAATGTTTCCATTCCATCATTTTAATCTCAATAATCTTGTGGTATAGATGACTTGCCCCTTGGATCACCCTAGACGTTGTTGCTCAATTAAAGCCCAGATATGACTCCATAGCCCAATGGACTAAAAACCAGTGTTATATCTATCTGTTTAGCTTAGCTGTTCTATCCACTTGCAACTTCTCACTTTTGAAACTTTTGCACTTAGAACTTTCCCCTCAAGTAACATTTCATGCTCAACCATCCAAAACAAAACAAAACCCTTGGCCTTCACAACTAGCCTAATATCATTACCTTAAGCTTTCAAAGACAATATCCATCTTTGTACATATTGGAGAGATCCCTCTCCGGATTCAGGAGGGCTAGATCCTAGAATCCCAAAGTTGGTTGAAACGATGTTAACTCTGTGATTGGACTCTGCCAATCTTGCCAATAAATTACAGAGACCTAACACCACATACTTACAACCATGAGAATTCCAACCAAAAAGGACTTGAGACTCAGTGAAACTAGGAACCATAGATAATTCCTCCCGAGACGACAAAACCACCCACTGATAACTTTGAAGCTGCACAATGTTAAAACCAAATAGAGAACAAACCACTATACCAAACATCGAAAACCAAGACTGGGCAGTTAAAAGATAACTCGGAAGGTTCAAGGGATTGTAAATCCGCCAATGGGAGTACCACAACTAACTCGAAAAAAGGGCCAGAGGAGGATTTATGCAAGAAACACACAAAATACATTTGATGGCCTCCCATAACCTCACAACCCTGTCAATGAAAATAATAGAGTGGAAAACACAAAGAGGACACCGACCAAAATGATCACCACCCTTGACTATATCCAAGCTTAGCACTAGAAAAACTAGGAAGTATCACAAAATAACACAACTACACAACCCTAAATGACATTGTATCCAATTTAAAGACCCGAACTGACCACATGACCTCCCCAAGCCTGAATATACCATCAAGTACCTTCTCAACGTTGTATAGAACGTTAAATTACAAAGGAGATGAGCTTGAGAGCATCTAGCTTCGTGAAAACCTTTATCATAAAAAACACCTTCCGCTCACACGTTTCCGAAGAGAATGGAGACAATATGTCGCCACCTTACATACAGTGGTACTTTTTACAACTCCTCGGCATTCATTGAACGTATATATGATTGAAACGCAAGGGAACCAAAATAAGTAGACTGGAAGCTCACGAGAATACCTGGTCCGTAGACGGGTTCAATAGAAATTCGTTGAATAAGGTTTCCACACAAGAGACAATCCCCCAATGCATACCCCACAAGAGTTAGAGTTGTTTGGTACCACCCTGCAGACGCTATAGCTCCCCGACACCCTACGTTCTCAGTAGGTTCTATATAACCAAGCCAACAGAGCGACGTTGATCCATGAAACAAAACAAAACCTTCGACATTCCTTCATCACGCGCCAAGTGTTTAATCCCATCCCGAGCTCCTTTGGCCCAAGACCACCCATTATTCGTGTATCATTAATGTAGATTGATTGTCTGTCAAGGAAAATCTTCCATATCTCCATTTTCTCACAAGTTCGCTCCTCCATGACGACTTTGAAAACCTCAACTGCCTTTTTTAAGGTGTTTGCAGAACCCACTAACTCGTACCATAATCCTGTGAAGTAAATGCCCCACATAAAAGAACATATGGTACCCAAGGTTAATTCTCTTTGCATCCTCGACGCGTCGAGGATTTTGTGCCAAGTGGGTAGCTTGGCACACACCCTCAGGGTCGCCCCCACCTTGGCCACTGAAACTCCTCGCATGCTACTCATTAGATCTATGTTTCCCATCCACTGAAAAACCACATGTCCAAGGTTGGCAATGGTTTAACATCGTCCGAACACCCCCATCGAGGATCAACCTATCCACCATTTTCCTATCCCATGCTACCCCTTGTTGTAATGCGGGAAAGGGATCATGTTGTAGCCATCGACCCCATTCTTCCTCCAGAGCTAGTTGTGGTCTCTCTAAAACCTCCATTTAGTTTGTGTAGTATACCTAGGGGGGATAATATAGGGTATACCTAGCGAGGATCATATGGGGTACAAAGGAAGGTACCCAAGGAAATAATGTAATGCAAGGATAAGAAATACATGGGCCATAATTAATAAATAAAGTCGTTAACCCACATTATGTATGGGACCACAACTAGTTAGGGAATGATGTGATAAGCCCATTGGAATGAATGCATGGTATTGAGAGACCCCTGGTAACTACCCATGGTATTGTATGTATGAAGCCTATATAGATGCTAGAGACTCTCCATTGACAGATGTCAAGGATGATTGTATTGACAAGTATATGGCTTGTGGAGTGAACTCCTTCCTTCTAGAGTAGTTGTATGGCATTGCCCTACCTCAAGGGTTTTTCTGAGGATATCAATAAAGAAGTATTTCTATTCTTGGATCGATCTTGGTATTTCTTGGGTATATTCTGCATTTTATTATATTTGCAGGTCAAATCTATTACAAGTGGTATCCAAGCACTTTCTTGGGCAGAGTTGGGGATAATTTTTTTTTTCATTTTTGCAGGAATTTTTTTTTCAGCGAAGTTGCAGAGCAGATTAGAAACTTTTCGTGCAAAATTTTCAAAAACAAATAGCAGATCTGGATTCCTTGAAAAAAAATAGTCAATTTCAAAAAACAAATCAGTTGAATCAGAGTCCGGATGGGGGAGATATCGATGATTTAAAATCAACGGTGTTGCAAAAGACTTTTTGACGAGAATTCGTGGCTAATAGATCTCCTGTCATTTTTTGCATTTTTTGGTACATAATTTCAGAGAAATGATTATATATTTGAGCCCCCCTTGAAAAATTACCCAATTTCAGAAATAAAATCAATAGAATCTGTTGGAGCAGGGTCTCCCAACGGCTATGAATTTTTTCCATTTTCGTATAATTTTGTATTGTTTAGTCTAACGCAGGGGTTTTGGGGTGGATCAAAGCCCCTAACGCATTGTAAATGGGTCAAGGGTAGACCAAGAGTCCATAGTTTGCGGACCATTGGATGTGTAGGCTAAATCGCTAATATATAGATGAACATTTTTTGAGTCACAGGGAGGAATGAATAGAGATTGATGCGGAGTACGAACTGTTAGATCTATGGTAGGGTTGTTTGGGTTAGGACTCCTACTGGAAAAGCTCTTGATCAAATTGATTTGCATAGACAGACTTCAGAGATGCTTTATTCTACTGTCACAAATGAAGCCACGAGTGCTCAAAAGCTACAAAACAGCATATCCAACATGCAAGATCAAATGAAGATGGACAAAGCTTCATTGTATGCCAAATATCTAAAGATAAATTCCTTAGAAGAACTAGTTTTACAGGTAGAATATGATCCTTCTAATATCAAAGTAGCAGAATTATTGGTGTTTTCTTAACCCTTTTCAAAACATTTTCAACTACTTTATCCAGAAGCTCCCCCTCGTTGCTGTTTAGACCAAAATAAAAGAACACAATTAAAAATTAGCTAAAATAGCAGAGTATGATCTGATCTGCAGATACAGATTATTGGTTCAACATAAAGAAAAAGAAGAGAGAGGTAGTTCAACCACTCACCTGTTAAACGCATTCAGACTTAACGCACTTATGTCTACAACACGAGAAAGAGCATCTCTCCAATTTTCAATGGTAGCAGAATCATATCTGAGCTTTTCTTTCTGAGTCTGAAAGTCATAATTTGTTTTCTTTTCAAGTTTGTGTAGCCCTTGAGCATAAAATCCATTTTTTACTCGCGTCCAACTAAGGTTAGGATTGACTCGTGTCCACCTGAGCTCACTGGGCTCGACCTTGTAAAAAACTGGAATTATAGGAGCCCCCGACTTAAACATGAGGAGCAACTCATATAAACTCCATTTGGATTCTGCATACTTCGGTGAAAAAATGGCCACATGTACTGATGCTGTTTGGATAGCACCTTCTATTTGAGAAATGAAGTAGTCTAATGTAATATGCTTCAGTAAAGAAATGACACCCTTTTGTAATGATGCTCGATAAAATGGCAAAGTAGAGTAACATACTTCTTAATATATGGAAAGAATGCCATAAAATAATATGAGAATAAACTTGATTATAATACCCATATCCATAAAATCCAGAAAGGTGCATGATTAAAATATCCATAAACTCCATAAGCATAAAGGTGCATACGATGTGTTATGAATCTCCATTTAAATACACATAAATGGACTTCAAGAGAACGCTTTATTACTATTCAGCCCAAGGCAGTTTGACCATGTGTGAAGGGTGGGCAATCACACGGTAAAGTGGAATCATGAGCTTGGCACGATATTAAAATAGAAAATTACGTTGTAGTTGTGTAGGCCGCACAACCAGAGAATTGCGTTGCAGCCGTGGAGGTTGCACCGTTCCAGTGGTTTCTGAATGATTGAATGGCCACTAGCAAAGTCTGTGTCCAAATCGATATGCATCCAGGGGAACAGATGGATCAGTGCTCAGGTGTGCAATCCCTTTGACTGAACAAGGTGTTGCACAGACAGAATGCGGAGGTTGATCTTACAGCCACTAACGACCTCAAGTGGTGAGTTGAGACAAGATGCAACGATCGCTCACCCAACCAAGCCCAATTCAAAATGCTACTTCCACCACCCGCATACAAGGCCAAATATCCTTCTCGTAGATGCGTCCAGAAAACCTTGCAAAGAAAACCTCAAATCTGTATCTTCGATCTAGTAGATAAATGATGCACAACTCTCTCTTTACTGAAGAAATAAAATAAACTAAATCAGCTAGGGGGATCAGAGAAACCACCGAAGTTGGGTTTGCTTACTAGGGTGAGATCGAATCCCACTGAAGAAAGCCTAAGGATCTCACCTAAAATCCTCTCTTGAAAACTCGCCTGAGCCCTCAAAAATATCACAAAGAAAAATCCCAATTTGTTTTTCCATGAGTTTCTCTCGTTCCTCCACCTCTTTTTATAGACAGACTACTTGGAAAAACCATGGGAAAATACCTGGGGTCAAAACAACCAAAAGGAGAAACCATGTGCAAATACTTGGGGTCAAAACAACCAAAAAGGAAAACCCATGGGCCAATGCCGCTTATTTACTACTTTATTTATTAGTCTTATACTATTATGATTTGGTCCAACCGGTTAAACGGTTGGGGATATTACAGTTCCCCCTGCCCAAAATTGCTTGCCCTCAAGCAATTTCAATGTTGGATGTTGCAATATGTGTTCTCCTTCCCAAGTGGCATCCTCGATGGGCAGATATTTCCATCGTACCAAATATTTGCAGATGATTCTACTTCGAAGCTTCCTTTCTCAAACCTCCAACACCTCCTCAGGAACCAGCTGAAGATGGCCCTCTTCATCTAATGGTGGTAATTCTGGTGATGATTTTATGTTTGATCCTAATGCTTTCTTCAAACAGGATACATGAAATATGTTATGAATTATGCTCTCTGCGGGAAGCTCTAGCTCATATGCCACTTCTCCTATTCTTCGGATAACTCGATAGGGCCCATAAAATCGTGGCTTTAATTTTTCCGCCCCCTTCTGCTTCAGGGTAGACTGCCTATATGGCTGAAGCCGGAGATAAACCACATCTCCCACTTCGAAACTCCTCTCTATCCTTAGACGATCTGCATATAAATTTTGTTGATTCTGTGTCGTCTGCATATTGTCTTTAAGGGCTCTTAGAATATCCTGACACCCCTGGATCCAATCCTTTGCCAAAGGTGCTCTACTATCTCCAAACATTGTATTTGCAAAAGATAGTGCGTCATATCCATATAAGGCTCGGAAAGGTGACATCCCTATGGACATGTGATAAGTGGTGTTATAGCAGTATTCTCCTAAGTACAACCACTTGGTCCATGCTCATTGTTGTCCTATGACATAATCTCGTAAGTAACCTTCCACCCATTTATTCACTGCTTTTGTCTGTCCATCTGTCTGTGGGTGATAACTGGTACGAGGAGTGAATTCTGTTCTAGCCAACCTGAATAACTCTTGCCAAAATGCTCTCATAAATCTACTGTCACAGTCACTCACAATGGTTTTGGGTAAACCATGTAAACGGAATACCCCTTGGAAAAATATTTCTGCTATTTGAGATGCAGAACCTTTGGAGGGGATTGCAAAGAAGTGAGTGTACTTGGTGAGACGATCCACCACCACAAAAATACAGTCTTTGACTTGTGAAAAGGGTAGCCCTATAATGAAATCCATGGATATACTCTCCCATTTTTGTTCCGGAATAGGTAGTTGTTGTAATAAACCTGCCGGGTGTGTATGTTCAACCTTATTACTTTGATAGGTACCACATTCTTTAACATATTTGATAATGTCCTTCTTGAGACCTTTCCATGTGAACCTTTCCCTGATGGTCCTATAAGTCTTCAGAAAGCCTGGATGTCCGACTAAAGGGTATAGAAATTTGAATAATAGCTGAATTATTCACCAAGATTATCCTGATTACACACTATTTAAGCTTCATGCATAATACATAACCTCTTCTACAATTGATCATCAATTTGCGGAAATAGAAGCAGTCGCATGCGCACATTAAAACATAATCAAGCACACATATAACACAGTATGTAATGGGGAAAGCATATAGCTGAAAACCCCCAACTATCTGTATATTATAATTATAGAGAACATGTAACAATACATAGCACAAAGCTCTCACAGCTCTTAGCACTATCTCACATGCTACACACAAAACTAGCACGGAAGATGAACAAGTCACAGGTTCAAATCTCCTCCACAAGTCTGCCTGCCTCTACTGCGCAATCCAAGATGAATAATGATGAGATCCAAGTTCGAATCCACCTGGCTTGTACTGCGCAATCCTCATTGGCAATCTCAATCAATGTGTGTGCAAATCTCATGCACAGCCATAATCACAACTGATAGTAGAATCACTCTTTCACCCACCTCTAACACTGGTCTCCACTGAACTGTCCATGCATTGCAGTTAACTGATGTATTCTTTAGTTGATTTATGAGTTAATAATTAGTGAATTAATTAATAATTAATTCACACCACTCATCACTAGTGTATTTATCAGTTAGACTAAATACAATTAGTTCAACTAAGTTAAACCGAACACAACTCCACCAACTGTCTCATCAACTCCACCAAACTCTGCCACATGAGTTCTAACTAAAGTCAACCATGCAATAGCTCAACTAACCCTTAGGAAAATCATATTTCCTTCTGTCAGCTGCATGTGCCACATCCAGGCATCAAACTGAAGTGCTCCAAGAGGATAAGATAATGTTTATAGTCTAAATATTATTAAGGGTTAATAATATTTGACTTCTATTTTTAGCCCGACAGTCTAAAAATAGATTCCGCCCAATGTCTAAAAATAGAGGTCCATCTATTTTTACCAACTCGACCAATCATCCATAAATAGCATCCTGCAACTCATAGACCATGATCCATATGTCTAAAAAAAGACATAGTCTAAAAATAGACTTTGTGCCAAAAATAGCCTACGGGCCCACTTAGTGAAGGCGACTTATTTTCACTAAGCTCCATCATCTTCTTGCTTTTTCAACACTCCCTCTCAACAAGATATGGATTATCTGCAACCCCTATCCTGCCTCTGTGGTATTCTAATTTTCTCCTGGTGAGCGCCTTCGTCAAGATATCATCATCCTGATCCTCCGTGGGAATGTATGAAAGTAACATGATTCTCCGCTACACACAATCTCTGATATGATGGTACCTAATGTCAATGTGTTTGGATCTATCATGAGATAATGGATTAGCCGAGAGTTTAATGCAAATCTGGTTATCACAATAAATCACAGTAGGCTCCAAGTGTGACCCGAACAACCCGACCAGGATCTTCCTCATCCATATGGCCTCGCATGCAACCAAGCTTGCTGCCATATACTCAGCCTCTGATGAACTGAGTGCCACGGATCTCTGCTTCCTGCTATACCAAGAAACTGTTTTCGACCCAATACTGAAGATCCCTCCAGATTTGCTCTTTCTGTCCGTTGGGCTCCCTGCCCAATCTGCATCCGTGAAGCCACAAAGCTTCACCTCATCCTCCTGTCTGTACCACAAGCCATATCCCGATGTGCCTCTAAGATAACGCAATACATGCTTGCCTGCCTTCCAGAAGAGCTTGGTAGGCTTAACCATAGCTTGCGAAAGCTGGTTAACAGCATAGCATATATCAGGTCGTGTATTGACCAGATACATAAGCGACCCCACCAACTGTCGATAAACAATGGCATCCACTACCTCCGCTGAAGTAGCATCCTCCTTCCTCCAACCTCCAGGAAGAGGAGTATCAACAGGCTTGCAGCCATGCATGTTGAACTTCTCCAGTATCTCCCGAGCATACTTACCCTGAGAAACAAACAGTCCATCACTGTGCTGCCAAATTTCCAATCCCAGGAAATAATGAAGGAGGCCCAAGTCCTTCATCTCAAACTCTCTAGCAAGATCCTCCTTGCATGAAAGTATCAACAACTCATCACCCGTCAAAATCAGATCATCTACATATAGTACAATGATCAGCAAATTCCCCTCCACCACAATCTGGTACAGGTTAGGATCCACCTCACTCTTGGAGAATCCAAGTCTGGTGAAATAATTGTCTATCCGTGTGTACCAAGCACGAGGTGCTTGTTTCAACCCATATAGTGCTCTCTTGAGTTTGCACACATGTGACTCACTGCTGAAGATCTCGAAACCTTCGGGTTTCTCTATGTACACCTCCTCCTCAATGACTCCGTTGAGGAATGCAGTCTTCACATCCATCTGATGGATGTGCCACCCCATCTGTGCTGAGAGAGCTAGGATCGTCCGTATGGAAGAATACCTTGCGAAAGGTGCAAAGGTCTCCTCATAATCGATCCCCTCTATATGTGAGAAGCCTCGGGCAACAAATCTTGCCTTGTACTTCTACACACTCCCGTCAGCCGCCTGCTTCACTTTGTAGATCCATCTCGAACCCACCACTGATTTCCCCTCTGGCCTTGGGACAATCTCCCATGCACTGTTTCTGACAATTGAATCATACTCTTCCACCATGGCATCTACCCATGCGGGGTCCTCCACATGACTTCCTCAAAGAGGATGGCTCACCGTCACAACACATTGACTCACAAGAGCCATGTATCCAGTGTACCGATCCGGTGACTGCCTCTGTCTGCGCTGTGCTGTAGGTGGTCCTACAACCTTCTCTACATCTCGAGCCAGTCGCTCAGCTTTTGTAGTGCGCTTGCGCCCTCTGATGGTTGGCGCTGCATGAGTGGTCTCTTCCACTCCATGAACTTCCTCTTGTGGCTGATCCACATCCAGAAGCTCATCCTTAGGAACTAATAGCTCCTCATTTGCATGCAAGTGTGGCTCCCTCTCAAGCAAACAATTCATGGCTTTCTCCTCCTGAAATTTGATATCCCGTCGCACAACAGTCTTGCGACTGTCTGGAAAATACACACGATAGTTGTGGGGCATATTAGTGTACCCCACAAATATCCCAACCTCTGCGGTCGGCTCCAGCTTCTTCCTGGCATCCTTCATCACATGAATGTAAACAGGTGAACCAAAAATCCTCAAATGGGAAATATCGGGCCTCTTACCAGAAAACGCCTCCTCGGGTGTACTCATGCCAAGTATCCTGTGAGGACAACGGTTCTGCACATATACTACAATATTGCATGCCTCCGCCCACAAGTGAATGGGTAGGTCCTGATCATGCAACATCGCCGTGCGGCACGATCATTACGTTCTTGCTCAATAACCCCGGATTACTGTTGTGGGTTGAGTGTTATGCAATCTCAATTCATACACTTGCTACCAAAATTCCTTGAATTCAGCAGAGATGAATTCACCACCATTGTCACTGCTAAGAGCCTTCACATGCTTCCCCGATTCCTTCTCAACCAACGCCTTGAACTCACAAAACTTTGAGTATGTCTTGCTCTTCTTCTGCATGAAGAAGATCCAACACTTCCGAGAAAAATCATAAACAAAGATCACATAGTACTTGTGCTTTGCTGTCCAAGCTACTGAGAAAGGTCCACACACATCTATGTGAATTCTCTCAAGGATCTTCATGGCGCGACTATCCTTCTCGTGAAAGGTGGCTTTCACAAATTTTCCCAAGGTACATCCCTTGCACTGATTTGACTACGCAAGAGTGCCCTTAGGAAGCCCAGTAGAAATCTGCTGCAGTATCTTCAAAGCTCCATGGTGAAGGTGGCCCAATCTCCGGTGCCACAGCTCACCATCATCCCAGCTCACCACTCCTTCCGCTTTTCATGCCATTGCTGCGCAACCATCCACTTGCAATTGATAAAGGTTCTTGACTCGAACCCCTATCTTCCGGGTTTCTCCAGTTGTCTTACTGCGCAGGAAAGCCTTTCCTTCGCTAAAGACAACATCGTACCCCTTGTCTTCTAACATCGCCACAGAGATCAGATTCTTCTTCAATCCTGGAATATGCATCACTTCCTTCAATACGAAGGGTTTACCAGACTCCCTCTCAAAGGAAATGGTACCGATACCGGTCGCACTGTATCTACCATCATCGCCCATCTCGATGTGCACTCCAAGATCTTTCTCATCCAGATCTGAAAACAGATCTTGATCTCCAGTCATGTGAAATGACGCACCACTATCCAAGAACCATACTAATCCCATCACACTTGAGACCAAGCATGCGATCAGCGAAAAATCCATCTCAAACTGTGAGGCTAAGGCCTCTCCCGCTGCAGATCCAACAGCATTCTTATTTTTCTTCTTCTGCAGACAATTTGTGGCATAATGTCCGTGCTGGTGACAGTGAAAACACTTCACCTTGGACATGTCCTGCTTCTTGCCTTTTGCACCAGAATGAGAAGATTTCTTGCTCTTCCCCTTATTTTCTTTGGCAGCCAAAGTGCAATTTTATTCATCAGATGCCTTTGATGAAGATCTGTCCCTGGTATTCCGCCTTATCTCCTCTTGCACAAGATCCGACCAAAGTCGCTCCCATCCTGGCAGTTTCTCCCGACCATTGATAGAATCCT
Source organism: Pinus albicaulis (assembly GCA_034641835.2). Taxonomy (NCBI): domain Eukaryota; kingdom Viridiplantae; phylum Streptophyta; class Pinopsida; order Pinales; family Pinaceae; genus Pinus; species Pinus albicaulis. Next base: position 1,305,389,830 of record CM076574.1, read on the forward strand.
AATAGGCATTCCAACTCTTCGGAAGACCAAGGAGAGCCAAGCTCACCAGTTCCTCATCATCTACAGTCACCCCCACACTTCCCAGCTCATCCCTGCATTGGATGAACTTCGTGAGGTACTTGGGCATACTGTCGCCTTTCTCCATCTTTATGTTTCTGATTTTATCCTTGAGCGCCAACTTCCTCTGGTTGCTCTTGCTTTGGAATAAATCTGTCAATGCTTTCCACATCAAGTATGGAGAATATTTTCCATGCAAGCTGGATACAATGTGATCCTTCACACCCTCCAACAGAATCCTTCGACACTTTGCTGTCTTCTTTTGCCAAGCCTCAACTTGAGCAAAAGAACAAGAGTTTTGGGACCTCAAATGCCTCTATGAACTCCTTTCACTCCTTCACTCGTTATCATCTTGGTGGACCTCCATCCCGTCCTTCCATGCAACATAATTTGAGCTACCCTCAAGTGTACCTGGCCGCAATCCATTGAAAGACATTTTGACTTCGACATCAAGAAATCGTCGCAACTAATTTAAATTCTTACTGCAATTGATCACCAACAAAACTCAATCCACTTCCGATCCGTGAGAAAAAATTTTTCAAGACAGAGATCGACCGTAGGGGAATTTACTCGACATACTGGTACCTTTCGCAGAAAGGATGATCCAGAGGCGCACTTCCGCCCGCTTACAGACTCTGTCTACCGAAATAAATTGTAATCACCGTAATAGATCCGATGATCAATTCTCGCTCTGATACCATGTAGAAATTTGAATAATAGCTGAATTATTCACCAAGATTATCCTGATTACACACTATTTAAGCTTCATGCATAATACATAACCTCTTCTACAATTGATCATCAATTTGCGGAAATAGAAGTAGTCACATGCGCACATTAAAACATAATCAAGCACACATATAACACAGTATGTAATGGGGAAAGCTTACAGCTGAAAACCCCCAACTATCTGTATATTATAATGATAGAGAACATGTAACAATACATAGCATAAATCTCCTCACAGCTCTCAGCACTATCTCACATGCTACACACAAACTAGCTCAGATATAGAACAAGTCACAAGTTCAAATCTCCTCCACAAGTCTGCCTGCCTCTACTGCGTAATCCAAGATGAATAATGATGAGATCCAAGTTCGAATCCCACTGGATTGTACTGCGCAATCCTCATTGGCAATCTCAATCAATGTGTGTGCAAATCTCATGCACAGCTATAGTCACAACTGATAGTAGACTCACCCTTTCACCCACCTCTAACACTGGTCTCCACTGAACTGTCCATGCATTGCAGTTAACTGATGTATTCTTTAGTTGATTTATGAGTTAATAATTATTTAATTAATTAATAATTAATTCACACCACTCATCACTAGTGTATTTATCAGTTAGACTAAATACAACTAGTTCAACTAAGTTAAACCGAACACAACTCCACCAACTGTCTCATCAACTCCACCAAACTCTGCCACATGAGTTCTAACCGAAGTCAACCATGCAATAGCTCAACTAACCCTTAGGAAAAGCGTATTTCCTTCTGTCAGCTGCATGTGCCACATCCAAGCATCAAACTGAAGTGCTCCAAGAGGATAAGATAATGTTTATAGTCTAAATATTATTAAGGGTTAATAATATTTAACTGTTCTATTTTTAGCCCGGCAGTCTAAAAATAGAAACCGCCCAATGTCTAAAAATAGAGGTCCATCTATTTTTACCAACTCGACCAATCATCCATAAATAGCATCCTGCAACTCATAGACCATGATCCATATGTCTAAAAATAGACTTTGCGCCAAAAATAGCCTGCGGGCCCACTTAGTGAAGGCGACTTCTTTTCACTAAGCTCCATCATCTTGTTGCTTTTTCAACAAAGCGGAGTCATGGGCTGCTTGTAGAATCTTCATCTTAATTTGAGACTCAGGTACCAGATAGATTCAATCCTTATAATAGATAATATCATTGACAACTCTATAACGGATGTCTGATGACTGTCCGTCAAGGATCTCACAAGATGATTGATTTTTTGAGTATTCCACCAAAAGATGGGACTTCCAGTCATCTACAATATCTATGAGAGAGAAGGTAGCTGGTCTCCTTGACAAGGCATCTGTAACTTCATTGTTTTTACCTTTGACATATTCAATCTCAAAATCATAGGCTTGGATTTTACTGACCCATTTTTGCTGCCTTTCATTTAATCCCTTCTGATCAAGGAAGTATCTGAGACTATTGTGATCAGTTTTGACTTTGAACCGATTCCCCCATAGGTATGGATGAAACTTGGCCAATGCATGCATAATAGCCAACATTTCTTTGTCATAAATGGAGTAAGAGTGTTCATAATTATGCAAATTTCTACTCTCAAAAGAAATGGGATGATGGTTCTGTGTTAGGACCGCCCCGATTCCTTCCCCAGAAGTGTCACACTCCAATACAAAGGGTTGAGAGAAGTCTGGCAAGGCTAGAACTGGACATGAAATCATGACTTCCTTCATCCGCTCAAAAGTCTCCTGGGTTGTTTTTGTCCATAAAAAGGCTCATCTTTTTGTCAAGTCAGTAAAAGGGGCTGCTAGCTGTGAATATCCCTTTACAAATATTTTGTAATAAGTGAAAATACCCAAGAAGCTCCTTAAAGCTATTACATTTTTGGGAGTTGGCCAATTGAGAATGGTCTCAATCTTTTCTTGGTGGACCTTAACACCCTGGCCCCCAATGATGTGACCCAGATATAGAATTTATGTCATCCCAAACTCACATTTAGAGATTTTGGCATAAAATTGTTGTCCCTCCAATATTCCCAAGACCTCGTCTAGGTGCTACAGATGCTCTTCCCATGTTTCACTGAAGATCAGGATGTCGTCAAAGAAGACCAAAACAAATTTATGCAGTTTCTTGTTGAATATATAGTTCATGCATGACTCGAATGTTTCAGGGGCGTTGGTCAACCCAAAAGGCATCACTAGGAACTCATAATGTCTGTAGTGGCATCTAAAAGCTGTTTTTGGAATGTCTTGATCACGAATCCTGATCTGGTGATACCCCGAGCGAAGGTCAATTTTTGAGAAGTACTTGGCTCCCTTTAACTCATCCATCAATTCGTTGATCCTAGGGATAGGATATCAATTTTTGATGGTCTTCTTATTCAGTGCTCGATAATCTATACACATCCTCAGGGACCCATCCTTTTTCTTGACCAAGACTACTGATGAAGCAAAGGGGCTCGAGCTCGGCCGAATGTGTCCTAATGCCAACAATTCTTTTATTGCCTTTTCTATCTCATCCTTGTACACTTTGGGGTGCCGATAAGGGGTAGTGATGACAGCTTGGATCCCTTATTCTATTTCGATGATGTGCTCAAATCCCCTATCAGGTGGACGTCCTGGGGGTATATCTTCAAAGACCTTATGGTATTTTTGCAATAGTGCCATAATATCAGGGGAGTACTCCTTGTGTTGTTCTACTGGTTTCTTCTCCATGATTCAACATTCTACTACCCATACAATATCCCCATGTCGGAGGTCTGCCTCCATCCGATTGGAAGTCACAACCTTGGGAGGATATGCATGCATTCCTCTCAACTTCACCTTTTCACCATATTGTCCTATGAATGCGAGTTCCAAGTCTTGGTAGTTTACTGTATGAGTTTCGATAGAATATAGCCATTGTACCCCCTGTTGTCGTTCCTAGAGACAACCTAGAGTTGTGATAGACCAGTGCCTAGGACATCGTATATAGCAAGGAGCATATGGTGTAACAAAGGGAGTTATCAATAATAAGCTCTCATGCTATCTCTTGTAAAACCAAGGAAAATTCATCTGAATGGGACCAAGACCTTCAGAAACTGACACAGAAATAGGGATATTGCAGAGGCAACATGCAAAACTCCAATATAAAAGCAACAGACAATTCAGAGACAGCTTACTGCAAAGAGGGCCGATTCAGAAATACCTCACCAAAATAAGTTATCAGAAGGTGTATGTAGTGAATTAAATATTGATAAGATACTAGTTAACATTGAGCTGATATCCAGATACACAATACCACCATGCATAGGCTTACCAATCTAAGAATCCATACATGACAATAGCGTTTTAAAAACACCCTCCCAAAGCAACTAATATAGCAGAAATACGGTTTAGATGAAAAGTGGAACAAAATATCATGCATGAGCCATATTTAAAGCGCTTGACTAATCAGAGCATGGGTATCAACTAGGATAAATCCATACCATAGATCAGTGATCCACTCGCATTCCAAAACATGATATAGAAAAGATGGATGAAACGAAGTGATCTATTTAAATAACACATAAGAGAAAGTTACAGACTGTGAAATACCAAAGACTAGAATCCTCTTTAACAGATGGAACTCCTCCTCACTGAGACCCTATGGGCTCTGAGCCTTCATACAGGAGTTTTACAAAATGTATGCAAAACTCCTTTCACTGCATAATTTTCTGATAAAATCTGGAACCGTGAATTATCCGTTCTTTGGGAGCTTTATAGGAGAACAAGAAAGCTCCAAAAAGGGAGTAGGTGATGAACATTTAATTGTCTCATTAAAACAAAATGGCGGAGACATGCACGCCCATACTGCTTGATGAATTTGTGGTGCTGTACGTTCTCTGAAGCCTGCTTTCTGAAATAAATTCACTGGGTGAAAGTCTCTTCAGGAACACGGTATATAGATAGAACCATATGAACATTCTGTCCTTTCCTGAAAGAAAATCCTGCTGAAATGAAACCTGGAGGGTATTTTTTCCTGTGCATGGTACCCTCTGTCTTCTAACCTTCACTGCTGATCATCGAATTCCTCTGATTTCCCACTGATACTCTCTGCTGCAACATTAATATTTCCGATTGCAAAATCTATGCTTTGAATGATTCTGGAGGGTTTGATAGATTTTACCCCTGCTTCTTTAATGAAATCCGTGTTGTAACCGCTTCCTAAGCCCTGCTCCATAAATTTTTCCTCTGAAAAATGGTCCTTTGATGCGTTCTCGGCTTTTGTAATGGAGTCTATGAGTAATGGCATTTTTCCGTCGCTGTAACCCTGCAAAATCCGAAAACATGTTAGGAAAACTATGCACGGGAATGCAAACACAGTGGGGATAATGGTGTGACAGCGTAGCCTGGTGGACTAGTGGGGAAAATGCAGGGCGATGGTGGCAAATGCAGCGTCACAGCAGAAGGTGGCCATGGTGAAAGTTGGCAGACTGTAGTGAGTTTTAAACGTAAAACATGGACACTTAACCTTTGAACGAAACATATAGGGGAACATATGACAGCACGACAAAACACGTGAAATGATGACGTGGTAGAACCGGGTCAATGGCAGGTGTTTATGAAATCTGGACCATCCGATCTCAGGAGGAGATCGACGGTTGAAACGGCGTCGGGGGCAATTGACAGTGGGCTAGGGGTACGATTTCCTTGCGTTAAATCTCGTGCAGCTTTGGGGCGTGATGATCGTTGGATGGATCGCCCTGGATCGGATGGTTGATATGCATATCACTCCGTATCCTTGGTCGAACAATAATGTGCGATGGAGGGCGGTTTTGCAATAGTGCGCTGAGCCACATGTCGGGCGATGAATGTAATCGCTGGTTAAATGAGAATTACTGCCCACCACCGAAAGGTAGTGCGATAGATACCACCGCGTTTTGGAGTAGTGCACGGCGGGGACCACCGGGGCAAGTGAGATACGAACCGTTGGATTTGTGGGTGAACGGACGGCTGAGATGAGGTTCGGGGGATGAATGGAGTGGGCCACGAGCGCGGTGGAGCATTACGAATACCGTTCGATCTGTAAAGATCGACGGCTGTGGGCGCGCCCGATATTCATACGTGATAAGCACCTTCAAGGCTAGCACTCGGTTCTGGCTTTTGGTTACGTGGAGGAAAAGGAACAGAGGCTTGGCCGAAGGGGCTAGGCCTAATAGATTTCAGATATGGGTTTTGTGGCCTTTTATAATGTGATTTGGGGGCAGGAAACAGCAGCGATAGTCAGCAAAAGGATTTTTTAAGGCTGCAAGAGGGGATTTGCCAGGTTTAAGTCTGATTGCCTGTGAAAATTTAATAGGAAGCCGATTATGATCAACATTGGCTCCACCTGGGGACAACACGTTCATCCCTGGACGTGTCAAGAACTTCGCAGACCACTTGATCATCAATTTTTACAAATAGGAAAAATAAACCTATTCTACTTCTACTCTTATTACTTCATGAGACCAAATTAAACTATTGGTCTCACATTTTCTCTACCTAAACTGCATCTTCTCGGGTTAAACTGTCTAGTAGATTTCTTCTCTACATTCTAAAACAAAAATTGAAAAACAACCAAGCCAAGATTAGACTGTCTGGCTCGCTAGACTTTGCAGAATTTAAAACAACTAACTACATACTCACAGACTGAGATTTATTGAGCTTTTCCTATCTACTCTACTCTAACCTGGAAGTCTATGATGCTCTAGGTGATATAATAATGCCAGTGCAGCCAGTCAAGCAGTGAAAAAAAAGGATAAGAGTATGGACTACCTATCAGAGATAACCACAGGGTGCTCTGCATGTGGTTCTTCAAAAATGCGGTCACCATCAATGGTGACCACTCTTGATGAATCTGGCCCTGGTGAAGGATCAATGCTGGAGAATTTGAGCTAATCAGGGCCTCCATATATTCTGCCACAGGATCAATGAACAGATGATGTACGCTTTCTTCCTTCAGGCCTTCCATGGGTGGTAGGTTGTCTTTATCCTGTGCAGCTTTGAAAAATTTCCTTTCTGCTTGCAACATGCTGCTCAAAAAGACCTTTGATCCTTCCTCAAATGTTTGTAGGAAATGAGCATAAGGGTCATGAAATGATACCTGGCTATGAATATTTGGTAGGAAGGCTTCAACCAGGATTTCTTCTTCTTCCACTGGATCAAGAACAAGACTCTCTTGAGAAAGAGAATCTCTCTCATTTTCTTCATTTTCTGGACTGGAGGACTCATCATGTATGACAGTGCTATCCTCTTGGAGCTCTGATATATTCTGCTCTGATGAGCTAAGCTTTGTGAACAAATCTATGCATTCCTGAGCAGGGGTATGTTTCATTTCTTCTCCCTTTTCAAGAGAAGGCCCCTTAAATTCAATCTGCTCAGGAATCTCTTCTTTGCTTACCTCCTCATCTTCTGAAAGGAAATATTGTTGGCCTCTGATCTCATGACACTCATCACTGATGCTTTCATAACTTTCCCCATCAATGTCATAGATAGGCTGACTGGGTTTACTGCTTCTCAGGAGTTGTTGGCCCTGGATTTCCTCCCATAGGTCTACTGATGATGGCTCTTTGAACTCAGCTTTTCTTTGGAAACAGTCATCATCAAATAGATCATAACTAGGAAAGTCATAGTCATAAGCAAGGTCAGCAATCAAACATATCGGCTTCTCAGCAGGTCTTTCTTCATCTTGATCCTCAGAGGAGTTTTCTGGATTCGAATCATCAAACTCAATAGACGAGTGAGCAAGGGAACCTGCACAATCAAACTCATAAGATGAATGAGAAAGAGTGTGTGTTCCATAGGTGATTTCTGAGGTGGGCTGCTGATTTAATATCTGATCAATCTCTTCTTCTGTCAAAGGAGAAGATTGTTTTGTGTTCCTTTGTGCAGAAGAGCAGCAGCTCTCTATTTCTTGTACTAGCTGATTTGGAGGTAGGATGTCTTCTTGAACCTCTTCTAGAGTATCCTCAATTATGCTTGTAGGAAAAACTTGAGGATCTTCTGATGTTTCTTGATATCTCTCTGATTCAGACCAGTCCTCATGAACTTGATGATACTCGGTTAGACTACAAGGCTCATGAGTGGTTTCTTCCTCCACATCAGATTCTGCATTTTCTATGTGGTCTCTTGTTTCCTCCAAGCAACATTCCCTATTTTCCTTTGCTATTAGGTCCCGATACTCTCTGATCAGCATAACACAAGACATGGGTAAGCAATCAGGCAGTTCTTGATCGCTTTCCTCCTCATATTCCATAGGTTTTAAAGCATCATACATGTCTTGCTCATTATCTAGGTCTTGAGTTTGTTCTTGTTCTGGAAGAGGCATGGGTTGTTCTAAATAATCCTCATTTTCATTCATATTAGCCATATACATCTCCAGCACTTTATCAAACGTTTCTATTAATTCATATAATTGATCATACAAATCATCTAGCTTTGTATCCCTATCCATGTTTGGATCCATGTTTCTGCAAAGATGGTCACTGCATCTTATCAACCAGTTCAAAGTCTTCTACCAGTGGAGTCATTTGGTCTTTTGGGTGTTATGGAGTGAATTTATCTAATAAACGAATGTGGAGTCGCCAAGGTGAGGGATCTACAACTCTCAACTCTCCATACTCACCTGCTTGAAGAGTGAATTAGATTTTGTCGAGGCCCAGGGATTTATATTTTCTCAACTTCGTTCCCCGGAAATGGCGCCAAAAATATGTTGTCATTCCTAGAGACAGCCTAGAGTTGTGATAGACCAGTGCCTAGGACATCTTATATAGCAAGGAGCATATGGTCTAACAGAGGGAGTTATCAATAAAATCTCTCATGCTATCTCTTGTAAAACCAATGAAAATTCATCTGAATGGGACCAAGACCTTCAGAAACTGACACAGAAATAGGGATATTGCAGAGGAAACATGAAAAAATCCAATATAAAAGCAACAGACAATTCTGAGACAACTTACTGCAAAGAGGGCCGATTCAGAAATACCTCATAGAAATAAGTTATCAGAAGGTGTATGTAGTGAATGAAATATTGAGAGGATACTAGTTAACATTGAGCTGATATCCAGATACACAATACCACCATGCATAGGCGTACCAATCTAAGAATCCATACATGACAATAGCGTTTTAAAAACACCCTCCCAAAGAAACTAATATAGCAGAAATATGGTTTAGATGAAAAGTGGAACAAAATATCATGCATGAGCCATATTTAAAGCGCTTGACTAATCGGAGCATGGGTATCAACTAGGATAAATCCATACCATAGATCAGTGAGCCACTCGCATTCCAAAACATGATACAGGAAATATGGATGAAACGAAGTGATCTATTTAAATAACACATAAGAGAAAGTTATAGATTGTGAAATACCAAAGACCAGAATCCTCTTTAACAGATGGAACTCCTCCTCACTGAGACCCTATGGGCTCTGAGCTTCATACAAGATTTTTACAAAATGTATACAAAACTCCTTTCACTGCATAATTTTCTGATAAAATATTAACCCTGAATTATCTGTTCTTTGGGAGCTTTATAAGAGAACAAGAAAGCTCCAAAAATGGAGTAGGTGATGAACATTTAATTGTCTCATTAAAAAAAAATGGCGGAGACGTGCACGCCCGTACTGCTTGATGAATTTGTGGTGCTGTACGTTCTCTGTAGCCTGCTTTCTAAAATAAATGCACTGGGTGAAAGTCTCTTCAGGAACACGTTATAGAGATAGAACCATATGAACATTCTATCCTTTCCTGAAAGAAAATCCTACTGAAATGAAACCTGGAGGGTATTGTTTCCTGTGCATGGTACCCTCTGTCTTCTAACCTTCACTGCTGATCATCGAATTCCTCTGATTTCCCACTGATACTCTCTGCCGCAACATTAATATTTCCGATTGCAAAATCTATTCTTTGAATGATTCTGGAGGGTTTGATAGATTTTACCCCTGCTTCTTTAATGAAAGCCATGTCGTAGCCACTTCCTAAGCCCTGCTCCATAAATTTTGCCTCTGAAAAATGGTCCTTTGATGCGTTCTCGGCTTTTGTAATGGAGTCTGTGAGTAATGGAAATTTTCCATCACTGTAACCCTGCAAAACCCGAAAACATGTTAGGAAAACTATGCATGGGAATGCAAACACAGTGGGGATAATGGTGTGACTGCGTAGCCTGATGGACTGGTGGGGAAAATGCAGGGCGATGGTGGCAAATGCAGCGTCACAGCGGAAGGTGGCCATGGTGAAAGTTGGCAGACTGTGGTGAGTTTTAAACGTAAAACATGGACACTTGACCTTTGAACGAAACATATAGGGGAACATATGACAACACGACAAAACACGTGAAATGATGACGTGGCAGAACCAGGTCAATGGCGGGTGTTTATGAAATCTGGACCATCCGATATCAGGAGGAGATCGACGGTTGAAACGACGTCGGGGGCAATTGATAGTGAGCCAGGGGTACAATTTCCTTGCGTTAAATCTCATGCAGCTTTGGGGTGCGATGACCGTCGGATGGATCACCCCGGATCGGACGACTGATATGCATATCGCTCCGTATCCTTGGTCGAACAATAACGTGTGATGGAGGGCGGTTTTGCAATAGTGCGCTGAGCCACGTGTCAGGCGATGAGTGGAATCACTGGTTAAACGAGAATTACCACCCACCACCGAAAGGCGGTGCAATAGATACCACCGAGTTTTGGAGTAGTGCACAGCGGGGACCACTGGGGCAAGTGAGATATGAACCATCGGATTTGCGGGTGAACGGATGGCTGAGATGTGGTTCGAGCGATGAATGGAATGGGCCACGGGTGCGGTGGAGCATTGCGAATGCCGTTCGATCTGTAAATATTGACGGTTGTGGGTGCGCTCGATATTCATACGCGATAAGCACCTTCAAGGCTAGCACTCGGTTTTGGCTTTCGGTTACGTGGAGGAAAAGGAGCAGAGGCTTGGCCGAAGGGGCTAGGCCTGATAGACTTCAGATATGGGTTTTACGGCCTTTTATAATGTGATTTGGGGGCAGGAAACGGTAGCGATAGTCAGCAAAAGGATTTTTTAAGGCTGCAAGAGGGGATTTGCGAGGTTTAAGTCAGATTTCCTGTGAAAATCTCAGAACTCATCACCAATGATACCATGTATATGATGAGAGTGAAATCCAACTCAAAATATGAAGCAATAAATTCACTTGCCACTCCTCCTTAGGGATTCTTTCGTCCTTCTTGTGTAGACACTTTATGGCATAATCTCTCATTCATGAAAGTGAAAACATTTAATCTTTCACAAGTCCTTATTCTTGCCTCCCTGACCAAAATCTGATTTGGAATTGGATTCCTTCCCTTTCCATTTATTTTCCTTTCCAACCAATGAACAATTCTCCTCATCATCATTTTTTGATGAGGATCGATCTCTGGTATTCTGTCGAATCTCTTCTTGTACCAAGTCAGACCAAAATCGCTCCCACTCTAGGAGCTTCTCCCTCCCATTCAGTGAGTTTTGGTTGCTATGCAAGCTCTTGGGAAGGCCTAGAAGTACCAGGCTCACCAGATCATCCTCGAAAACTGTAACACCAACACTTCCAAGCTCATCCTGACGCTGAGTGAACTTGGTCAAGTATTTTGCTATTGTGTCACCCTTCTCCTTCTTGTTTTTTATGATCTTTTCCTTCATCGCAAGCTTCTTGTGTTTGTTATTGTTCTGAAACAAATATATTAAGGCCTTCCACATAGCATCTGGAGTTTCCTTTCCATGGAGATTCGAGACGATATGATCTCAAACTCCTTCCAATATAATCCTTCTTGCCTTTGATATGTTCTTCTTTCATGCATCCAAATTTTGAGCATATGTTGTTGCGGGTCTGAGAATATCACTGTCTATGAACTCCTTCATCCTGTTGTCTTCAAACGAAGGATTCCATCTTGTCCTTCCAAGATATGTAATTTGACCTACCCTTAAGGGCATATTCGAGTCTCAATCCACAAAAAGACATCCTGATCTTGATGCTGGTCCTGAAGTGTAGATCTGCAAATTCAATTCACCTTCTCAAAACAAACTCGTATTCTTCTCTTCTATAGTGATTCTTGCTATGATACCATGCAAAAAGTACACGTAGATTCAAATTGATATTTGTAATATGCTAAAATAAAATACTTGAATTTACTCTACAAATTACATAAGCCAAAGAATAAGAGAACAATACAATGCTTCTTTCAAGCTTGAGAGTTCTCTACAATATCTCTGTCTATCAGATTGATTCTTAGGCAAGCTTGGTTCAATACTTAACCAATTTCTTGGCCTTAGAATTCCCTATTTCCTTGTGCAATTCTTGGGTAATTAGGCCCATATTAACAAAGAAATTCCCCAATAATGGTTTTGCAATACATCGAGGCTCTTCCTTTGACTCCATGCACCCCATGTACAATTGGATGATTATACAACTAATAGTACACTTCCATTTAACTCCAATCTCAACTGGGTCTTCCTCAGAACTGACATGCGTGAGTTAATTTTGAGTGAATTATCAGTTATCTGGTTGATCACTACATGTGAATTAAATCTAATTTAATTCACTTTACCTCTCACTAGTTCCTCCATTAGTTATAACTAGTTAACTCATTTTAACTCAAATAAATTAAGTTAATTAATTGCAAGTCAAATTAAACTGTAATTTCCCCCCCTTAAACTTGGGGAACACTCTACATGCCTCTAGTTTGACCCTCAACTCAAATTGACTCACCTAACTAAGTCTTCACTCGAATTGACTCACCTAACTAAGTCTTCTTGACTTAGTCAACGCGTACAAACTATCATGTGATGTGGAATTACAATTTCCTTCTAATTTAATTAAGGGAAAATTAAATTAGAAGTTTCTTTTTGTTTCCATTTTTAATGAAAAATGATATATCTGCATAGTATTAAGACAAAAACAAATTTAAATAAAAAAGAGTTGTTTTCAATTATTTTCTTTATATTATTTAGATAAAGTTGATTTTAGAATATTTTATTTAAAATAGATATTAAAATAAATTACTTTTAATAAATATTGAAATATTATTTTATTATTAATTTCTTTTAATATTATATGTAAACTTTATATGAACATAAGAGTTACACATATTTTTCATATTGACTTGTAAAAAATACATTTGACAAAAAAAAAACTAATTTATTTTAATTACGCCAGAGGCATTTTCTTTATGAGATTGGGTAGGCAAACACTGTTCACTCTACCCAATCATAATGCTTCCTCATCTCCCTTATAGACAATTATATTTTAAAATATGGTCCACTTATATATTGACATGTGGAAACAATATTCATTCATCCGTCCTTCCTCGTCGTCCTTGATTTTTTAAAAGCTTTTGGTCTGATAGACTTGTCACTATTGTCCCTGCTTCATTAATCACAGTAACGTGAAGCACATAGGTTAAAAGAAGGCATCGTTACAAGAGCGAGACAGTAGATTCAAACAGTGTAAATATCAAATCTCGGATGACTACACAACGTGCACTTAGAGAACATTTTCGTTTTCTTTGGGCATCTATGGCTAACGTCAAGCCCTACGCCACCCACACATCTCCATTTCTAAATTACTAAATGATAAGGCAAGCTAATCTCTGTAAAGCTTTTTATGTGATCTCTCTAGCTGTTTCAAGAATGGCCCAAACCGTCAAACAAAAAATAGAAAGAGTGCACACATGTCACTCACTCAGATTGTATGGCCATGACTGTTTTAGAAACCTCTGCCTACGAAACCTTAAATTTGAAAACTTCCCAAATTTTTCATAATCCATGCTAACTAGTTATTGTATGCATGGTATTCAAGCTGAAAGGCAAGGTCTCAGGTTTTCATTCTTTTTTATATGTTATGTCTTATATGCTATACACTAGAAAGTCCAGGTCGAGGGAGGTCCTTAAAAAAATGGCCGGGGAAAGTCTTAAAAAAACCTCTTACTTTACCCCGATTTGATGCTACAACCTTCCACAATACACCCTAGCTTTGAAGTTGTCCCACAGATTTTGCGACTTAGTGGTTTCTAATTTCCAATAAAGGGAAAGTTTTTGACCAAGATGAATACTGGAGAGGAAGGTTCTTGAAAAGTGAAAAGGTGGTAATGGGGGCACCTTGGGTAAAGTTTAATTAAAGCGGTAATGCTAAAAACGATCTCCTGCCCGATCATAGGAGGTCTTAGCCTCTGAGCATTTCCCTAAGTATACCTAAGTGTACACCTAAAGATGCTATTAGGAAAGAAGTAAATAGCTCCTCCACTAGCGTAAGTCTTCGAGGGTGAAAGCAAAAGCAATAGAGTGGCTAGTGAAAAAAGAAGAAGAAACGGTTCATGGTTTCTTGTTATGCTTTTTAGTGATTGGAATATTCAAATTGATGATAGGTAAGCAATACTTAGGAAATAATATGGATTTTAATTCAGGGAAGGTGTTGCCAGCAAATATCTCTTGGACCAACTTTCATTTAGTAGGGTTACAAGAAGTTTGGCTTTTTTTATATTCCTCTCTTTCTTCAAAATATTATTCAAATTATGTTCATTGAAAATAAGTTTATATGTTATAATAAATTATTTAAGAAAAAATGAATTCGTTTTAGTTTTGTAATTTTAAAATTTGAGCACTTATAGTTTTTCGAAATATTGAATTATATTTTAAATAATTTAAATTTATATGTTTTTAAATATATATATATATATATATAAGAAAAATAGAAATATTTAATAAATAAATATAATTTTTAAAATAAAAAATATTTAATTAAAATTTATTTTTTTGTGAAAAAGTAGTTGTTTTGCTTTTATGGATATTATTTTAACAATATAAATATAAATAAAACGTTATAGGATATAATTCTAAGTTAATATTAGTTAAAATGTAAAGGCATTAATTTTCTTTCGACCCTCTAATTCCCAACTTATATGAAAATTTTGCATTATCCTAGTGATACTTATCCATGGAACAAACTCGAGGAATAGCTGGAGGGGCATCATTTACCTTCTCACTATTTTTGTATCCTTGTCTGAGAAGATAAACACAAATTAATTTCCACAACAAATCGGGCTTCATTTACGTTAACTTTGTTGTTTTGTGTTTGCTTCACTAAATAATATTTAAAAACATGAAATAGAATAGAGAAATTAAACAAGATACAATTTTATAAATTATAAATAAAAACTAAATTTAGGGAAACATTTTCAAACAAAGTTGATTTAATATTAATGTTTTGCTTTAAAGTTATGATGAAAAAATAAGAAGCTTTCACTCTTCTCATCATCATCATTATGAATAAGATAATTTTGTTAAGATTTTATTAAAAAAATGAAAGAAAATTTGAGATCTAAATTGTTCTAATGATAAGCATATTATAACAACTATAAAATAATGTGGTCAACATTATTAGTTGTTTTTGTGTTGAGTGTTTGTTATAGTAATTATTATAGTTGCATTAATAACAATGATGGGTTGAAGTCATACTTATATAACTTAATACAAATTTGAGGGGGTTTAGATCTCTCAAATTCTCACCTAGTCTCAAGGAAAAATTGGCTGCTAAAGGAGTATTACTTTTATGAGTTTCGTATTTTATTTGAACTTATGAAGTTACTTGAGCATTGCTTGATAAATTACCTTTACACAATGAAAAAATATACCTTAATTTCAATAGAATTTCACATAGAGTAGCCAAATTTGGCAAGAGATGCTTGTGAGCCTAGTGTTATATTCAAATGAGCATATCTTTCTCAAGTTTTTCCTTTTTTCCCAAATTTATTTTCTTTCTCATTATTGGCAAGGAGCTCCATGATTTTTTTTTTGATCCAAGGTATGAGGGAGTTCATGAATCCATTTTGTATGCTTCTTAAGTTCAAACGGTTTCCTTTCCTTCATTTTCTTTCTTCATATTTGTCATTTATTGATTCTTATCCCACCTTGGTACATTCTCCACTTCTCAAATTTCATATCATAAAGCATAGGATGAAAAGGGAGCACAAAGAGGAAGCATACCATCATTAATATGCCACTATTATAGGACAATTATGTTTGTGTTACATTATGTTAGTGTAACTGTTAGTCATCAGTATTTTTCACCTGATGATGATGACTAGTTTCTTAAGCTAAGTTTTCTAGAAGCTGATCTCCAAACTTTCAAATCTGTCATCTAGAAAATACCCCTAAACAATTTTTGTCCTCCTACCCATTCCGGTCAGCCTATGATGAGAAAAAACCTATTTTCCAAGTCCTATCTAGTTTCGGAGATATATTCGTGTCCATGAGGTGTCATAGCTAAAGGTTATCTGTTGTCATTCACCTTTATTTCTCAAGCCATTCATTATCCAACTATGGAAAAAGTGTCTGCAACCTTATCCCTGATTATCTATCATGTAAAGATCTGATCATACCTAAGAGAAACACTCATAATATGTCAAGATCGCCCCTAAGTTAGGTAGTATCACTTTAGGGAATCCTTTCCTTGGCAAAAGCACCTTGAGCCAAAAGCCTCTGTTCAGTACTAGCCAGCCTTGGATTAATGCCTAATCTGCAAAAAAAAATCTTCATTCATCCATAGGTCGCGCCACTAAGAGGTCATTCTATCTCAGTCCGGAAGAAATTCTACAAATATCCAAAACAAAAGAAGATAAGTATGTTCACTATCTAAAAGAACATGCTTAAGGTCAAGAAAAATCTCCATCAGACCCCAAGGAAGCTCTTCAGAGTTCAAAGTCATTTGTTTGTTACATCTCTGTAGGGGTGTTATTTTTTTTTTATTTTTTTTTACAGAAACGGATAGAGTGTTATATTAAATTCTCACCTAAATGCCTCAAAACTGGTAACAAAATGCTTGGCAATGCCCAACTATCTCCCTGTCTAGGACCAAAGGAGTTTTCCCTTTTCTACACCAGAGATTTTTACGGATTATTCTTTGATCCAACATATCTATCTTCCACAATTTTAAAGTGCAAACAAACTGCTCCAAAATTAAACAGTATAACATAATAATAAACAATTAAGGGATGGGATCCCATCCATCTTCTCCATCTCTGAGAAGAGTTACGAGAGGGAGAAGAGCTGCTTTATTGGCTTAGAGGTCCGCTTCTTTATTGTTCTCCCTTTTTACATGATAGAATTTCAAGTTCCAGAAAGATTTCGAGAGGATTCGTATTCTGCTTATCAGTCTGGACAATCTTAAGTCTGAAGGGGAATTGTTGTCTACAATGGAGTTTATGATAGACTGCGAGTCTCCTATTACAACTGCAACGTTGATACCGAGGACCTTAAGAAGCTTGAGACCTTGGAAAAGGGCCAGGGCTTCCGCTTGGATGCTGGTATTAACGCCCACTCCCCAGGCATATCTATGATCGATACTGCCAGCAGCATTTTTAACAACACCTCCTGCTCCTGATCTGCCCGGATTTCCTTTTGCAGCTCCGTCGAAGAAAAGAATGTTCTGTGCCTGCTTTGTGAAAAAGGCCAAGAAATCTGTAGCATTAAGATGAATTTTCCAATCTTTTAGAGCCACAGGAGGTCTGGTTATTTCAGAGAACTGGAGATCTAGAGTAGCGCTCCATGCAGCGTCTTGATCACTCAGATCCGCACCATCAAGTTGTTTTCCAAGACAGTCCTTTAACAGGATTTTAACTTTGACCCAGACAATCTTATAGTCACTCTTCTTATCCCTGAAAATCCTTTGGTTTCTTTCTAACCAAGTTTGCCAACAAATTAGTTTAGGGAGAGTGCACCAGACGGATTTTATGTGGGCATTCCAAGTAATGCCTCCTGGATAAGAACGCATCCAATTCGAAAACAATTCAGGAATGCGACTAGGAAGAATGAAGTCTGAATTCCAATGACCTGTGGCTTCTTTCCAAATTCCTGCAACGAATTTACAGTTGAGCATAATGTGCGCAACAGTTTCTGCGTTTTCTCCACACAACGTGCACTGGGAGGGGCCATGAAAGCCTCTTTTATGCAGTCTATCCTCAATCAAGATGCGCTGGTGACAGAGGAGCCAGCAAAAGGAATCGATTTTAGGGATTGAGGTTTGGAACCAAATCCCTTTCCAAGGATTCGGATCAGGTGGGACGTGAGGGTGGGCAGAGAGCTGTCGATACACCTGCGAGACAGAATAATGCCCTGGAGAAGTCCCCCAGCCATGGGAATCCAGTTTCCTATTGTTCAAAGGAGCCTTGCCTTTTAAAGATGCCAAGAAGTCTGCATACTCCTTGGACAAATTCTGAGGCACCTAAATCATTTTCCAACTATGCCAGACACCATCCTCCCAATTAGAAATATCCCATAGCGTATTGAAGCCTGCTCTAGACATCCACTCTTTCAGCAAGACCAGAGATCGATCTTCAGCCAAGGGGTCGCAGCCCATGATGCGATCCTTCCAAATCCTAATGCGCTTGCCATTTCCAGGGATCCAGTGCGCATGCTGATTGATTAAGGAGATGGATTTTACACAGAGCTTATGGATCATCAAGCCAGAGGATGATTTAGGGTTGTCCAGGCACCGTTTCCTCTGCCCCCGGAAGTATTTTTTCCAAAATGCAAGTTGGGCCCAGCCCGGGTTTGGGGCGATTATCCTCCAAAGCATCTTTGCGCCCAACACAATGTTTTTCTTATCAATATTCTTGAAGCTCAAACCACCTTCCAATCTAGGCATGGATATTTTGTCCCAGCTGATTAATGGGATTTTCTTTTCATTAGTTTTCCCGCCTTTCCAGAAGAAATTTTTTATATGAGCCTCCATTTTCTTCATAATGCCCACTAGAGCCATCGTAACAGCAAATTGGTAAATCAGGAGGCTGCTTAAAACTGCTTTTATAAGCACTGTCTTGCCAGCCAGGTTAAGCCAGCTGAATCCCCAGGAATTTATCTTGGATTTTAACTTTTCTAGCAGGGGTAACCAATCTCTGTTAACTACGCCTTTTTGAAAGATAGGAAGACCCAAATACTTGAAAGAAGACCATGTCGAAGAGGCAGCAAAATCTAAGCAACAGGAAATGGCCTGGAGCGTGCTGACAGGGATATTCCAACAGTAAATATTGCATTTTCTTTTATTGAGACTGCTTCCTGAGACATCACAGTAATCATCAATCACATCTTTGAATCTTTTAGCAGAAGATACTATAGCAGCACCCAGCAAAAGGGAATCATCCGCGAACAATGCATGGTTAATTTTTTTGACTCCCCTCGCAATGCTCAGCCCCATAATCTCATGATCTTTCTGTTTTTTATTCAAAAGGAAACTGAGGACTGATGCTTGAAGGACAAAGAGCAGTGGGGAGAGTGGGCACCCTTGTCTCAGCCCACGAGATGCTTTGAAGAAATCAGTGGCTCTCCCATTCACCGATGGGGCAATCCAAGGCTCGCTAATACAAGCCTTTATCCAGTTGATAAATTTAGTGCCAAACCCAAATTTACACAGGACATTTATCAGGAAACTATGCCTCACTCTGTCGAAGGAATTTTCCAGATCTAACTTGACAACCATGCCTTTCTCTTTGCACACCATACTTGAGTGGACGACTTCTTGGACCAGAATGAAGTTATCCACTATCTGTCTTCCCTGTATAAAACCTCCCTGATTCTCTAGGATTATGTCTGGAAGAATGGCTTTTAATCTGTTGGCAATCACTTTGGTAATTAGCTTGTAGCCGATATTACAAAGGGAGATAGGATGAAATCTGCTGAAGGTGTTGGCGCCTTTCTCCTTGGGAATGAGGGCAAGGAAAGCCGAGTTGGTGCTTCCCCCTAATTTCTGACACTCTTTTGATTTCCGAACCATTCTACATAAATATTTCTCCACAATCTACCAACAAGCCTGCAGGAATCTGGCAGTGAAACCGTCAGGGCCCGGGGCCTTGTCCGGTTCCATAGCGAAGAGGGTGATTTTTATTTCTTTATTAGAAATCTCTGCTTCCAAGAAATGGTTCTTTCTGTCGGTGATTAGGCAGGGCACCTCATTCACTAAATTAGGGGCATGGCCCAAGTCCTCCTCTTCGCTATAGAGATTTTTGAAGTGGATGAAGGCAACATTTTTTATACTTCGGATGTCTCTATGCTTGATAGATTCAACCTTAATTTCTAAAATGGAATTTAGGCATTTTCGGGCTTGGTCTTGCTTATGAAAAAAGGATGTGTTTCTATCGCCCGCCTTTATCCAGAGACTGTGAGATTTCATTCTCCAGTAATCTTCCTCTGTCAAACTAGCCTTTAGGAGCTTCTGTTGTAGCTCAGCCTCCTTATCTAGAATTTCTTTAGTGATCTCTACATGTTCCGTGGCCAGATGATGCATCTCGAGGCATTCCTGAATATTTTTTCTTTCCACTACAGGGTTAGGTAAGGTTTTAACCCAAGCTTTTAGCGCTGCTTTGACTCTTCTAAGTTTCTCCTCCCAAACAAAGAACGCAGAGCCTTTGACTGGGTGCTTCCAACAATCTTTTATTAAATTCAAGAAGGACTGTTCCTTGACCCATTCAGGTCTGAACTTAAATGGAATGGGGCCTTGATCCATATGTGCCAGCAGATCAATTTTTATGGGACGGTGATCGGAAACACAGCAAGGGAGAATATGCATTCTATATTCTAGACCAAGAAGAAGAAATGATCTTTGTATGAAAAATCTGTCTAACCTTGCAGCAATATGGCCCGGACCGAGTCTTTTTCTGGACCAGGTATACTTACCAGACGAAGGCTTGAAGTCTATCATGTCCCAATCTTGTAGCAGATCCTCGACCCATTCCCGCGCCTGATCCCTCACAATGCTTCCTCCTCGCTTTTTCGCCATAGATAAAGTTAGATTCAGATCCCCTGCAATGATGATATTTGTTAACTCTTCCGAATCTGCCAGACTTCTAATGGAGTCCCAGCAGTTCTTTTTTTCTCCTGCGCTTACTGGTACATATACGTTAAAAAGGGAGAGAGTCAAATCAGATACCATGTGATGTAGTTTTAAGAACAACCAATGGGTGTTGGTAATTTCTTTGACCCTTGAGAATTTTTCAGCATTCCACATGGTACCCAGTCCACCTGATGCACCTCGAGCTAAGACAGCTTGACCATCGCTTTTCTTCCACATTTTCTTACCGATATGGAGGAAGATATTGTCCTCCATTTTAGTCTCCTGGATGAGGAGTATATCAGGAGATTCTGTTCTTAACAAACTTCTTATAGCTTCTTCCTTTGTTCTGCTCCCCATACCCCTGCAGTTCCAGGAGATGATCTTCATCACTTGCTTTTGGATTGATGAGCTCCTTTAGAGCTCTGGGACTGATTTCTGGTCGACTTCGGTGTTTTTCCCAGGAGTTTCTCAAGAGTTGGTTGACTTCCCTGGAGTTTTTCTTTATAGGTCTCCTGCTCTCTTTTTTCCCGAGCAGATTTCTGGCCTTCCAATGATCTTCTAGCCAAAGTTTGAGAGTCTCCTATTTCGCCTTCTTCTTCTGAGTCCTCTGAACCTTGCACATCCTCGGTCTCTTCTATGAATATCTTTTTTTCTCTATCTGCATTACCTTCATCTTGTTGTGGTCCTGAGAGGGGCTCTTTGTGGTGCGAACCTTCCTTCTGCATCTCTGGTTCTTGGACGTCTTCTATTACTGAGCTTAACTGAGCATATTTATTTCCTTGTTCCATTATGGTTTGGGTTTGGGGCCCAGATGCTGTCTGGGGAGTTTTACCATTTGGATTGCCTGTTCTAGGGGCTTTATGGGCAGTTTTTGTCCTTTTGACCTGGGTCCAACCATCCTCCTTGCCTTTCTCCACTTCAATATTCTTCGGACAGCTTCTAGCAAAGTGGCCATAGACATGGCACTTCCTGCACTTGAACGGAAGCTATTCATAGTCCAGCATTTGAAGATGTGTCCAACTTCCAACTCTGATCTTTATTTCTTCGAGTAAACCTACCTCCAAGTCGACTTCCACACAGATTCTAGCACAATCGTATTGCTCTTTGCTATTTGCTCGGTCAATGAATTTACCTAAAGAGTTGCCGATATGTTTGAGAGATTCCCAATTCCAGTAATGAACAGGCAGATTTGGAAGCCTTACCCACACTGGGACGGCAGTGGGCACGTCAACTGCTGGATCAAAATCTGGCATCCACTTGTTGAGATACAGCCCCTGAGGGCCCATGAAATAGGGGTCGTTCTGGAATATCAGGTCCTTGTCCTCCTTGTCAGAGAATTCAAACCAAAAAAATCCCTTCCCGAGAAAGTACGAGGTGACTTTGTTTTTAATCAACGGAGCCCAATTTCTAGCGACCCAGCTCTCTGTGGTTTCAGGAGAGGGCAAGCACCCAGTAAACTGGCCAACCAAAGCTCGCTCAGCCAAAGAAAGGGCTACCTTGATTAGGCCCTCCGGAGGAAGCGAGATCTCGGGGATGTCTTCCTTACGCTTCACAAACTTCGCAGCTTCAGAAGTTTTCTTCTTAGGCAAAGTGCTCAGAAGGGTACGAAAAGCCTCTTCATCAGAGGGGGGAGGTGGAGGAGGCAACTCCATTGATACTGCAACCCCTTCGCTCAGGGAGGGCGAGCACTCACTGCTTCCAGCGTTCATTCCATACTCCACAGGCCGCCTCAAAAGGAAATAAGCAAAGGGGTGAAAGGGACCCCTGCAAAACCAAGAAGACAGAGGCTGAGAGCCAATGCGCCGCGAAAATGACCAAGGCGCCACGCAAAAGACAATGCGACGCGCCCATCAAAGGAAAACTAAGGGGGCAACTCAACGCGCCGCGTCGACCCAAGGTGCCGCGAGCCTCGAACAAAGCACCACGCAGGATAGATCCTGAAACCTTCCCCACAGAACAGATCCAGAACAAAGGAACAAAGCCCTCCAAGATGGCCAGAGAGCCGAGCCGCCTCCACAAGCTCAGAGAACCTGATGCAGAATGACTAGGGCAAGCTTCCTCTGTAGGGGTGTTATTGCAACAATGACCAATGTGTAAAAGAGCAAAAGAACAAGGTCAAAAGAGTCCTGCATGCTGAACTAGCTTTCCCTCGGTAAAACAAGTAAATTACAGTAAGTGAAGAGCTAATAATGGGTATATTCTAAAAGCCAAAGTTTCCTAAAGGAACAGAGTGCAACCTCCAATTCCTATTAATGAAAAGAGCTAATGTTATGCTGATCAGCAGTATTCTCAGCACCTCCTCCAAAAGGAAATTTCAACCTGCATCTACAAATACAGTCAAGGGAAGTTAGTCAAATATGTCTAGCAATAAAATACCCTACATATTCAAATCACATGGTTTCTATTTTAAGGGTTGAAAGGGATGTTTTACAAAGGATATGTATCTCAGATCATGTCTCACAAAGAAAATTGTTAATTTTCACCTTCTTGCCCATTTGATATGATACCAAGCAGACATGTGATTTGTAGAAAGGTAATACATTTTGGAAATAGATTAAATGTCATATCTACATTACTAACCTCCTTTAGAAGAGAAAATGGTTAGAAAATCAGGGTAACCTCCTTCATTAAAGTAGATGGTTAAAGGCACAGTTAGAACCTCCTTCATTTAAAAAGCAGAGGGTTAAGTTGATGTGTTTTCAGAAATTTTGAGTCACCTCTTTCCAAGAGATGGGAAAAGATGCATTAGCAGTTTTTCATATGGTTTTTTGAGAAAATTTCCTTTTTAAGGACAGGTTGACAAACAATGATAATACCATAAGGGTTTATAGGTTGAAAAACCTATTTTACATCGAACAAAAGATGGCATTTTGATGTTAAAAGTCTCTTTTCCTCTGTTTATAGAGACCTCATCCAAACTGTGATAAAGGTGAAACTTGGGCTAAGGATAGCCTCATCAAAATTTCAAAGAAAACCTACATCAGAAGACAACGAGAAAGGCCTCACACAAATCTAAAAGGCCATTTGTAAGGACTGCCATAATGGTTTCATGACAAATTTTCCCATTGAGGACTAATATGAGAAAAACACAGTTTTTATAGCTTTTATATACCAATCAAAGTGCTACACTCACCTCTTTGCAAGACTAGCCAAAAACATCATGGTGTCAAAAGGCTTCCTCCACAAATGAGCAGAGGGCCCACCATTGTTTGAAAATAGTCAAAGTGAACAAGTGAAGAAAGGGGCCCTCCACAAAAAACATTATAGAAAAAACACAGTTTGCAAAAGACAAAGGGGGCGTTTTTGAAGTTTAAAAATAGGAGAAGTCCGTTTAAAAGGCCCTCATTATCAAATTTCAAAACTTGAAAAAAAACTTCCTTAGCTCCCCCACAGAAGAAAGAAGCATTTTTCGGGCAAGTTTTTGAAGTTTTAGAGCTTAAAGCTCTGTGCGGCGCGCCTGCACAACTACCCGGCACGCCTGTAGGTGCCCAAACACAGGGTTTGCACTAAGGTGCGGCGCGCCTGTAGCTACATGCGGCACGCCTATGCCTGCGGTCGTCGGGCACCCAAGACCGACTCGACACCTCCTCTGCGTGGCACTTTCTGCTGTCAACGACCCGCTCATTCACCGGTCTTCAACATGCTCCCTTGAACGCTGTACCAATGATAAAAAATATCCAAAGACTCATGTTTAAAGGTATTCCTCACCCTTTTGCTGGAGTTTGAGTTCAAGGAGGGGTTTTGAGTCATAAATTATCACAGAAAGGGGGTTTTTCTCATGCTGTAAAATAGAGAAGCCTTGTGTCAGTTTAGAAGGGTTTTTCTTGCTGTAAGTTCAAACAAAAATAGTGGTTAAAAAGGGTTTGAATATGCCAATATAGAATTTTTGTTTGTTCTTTTAAGAAGCAAAGGATGTGTGCAATTCCCACTAGAAAACAGAGTTTGTGCAAAATGTCGTATAACCAGCATGAAGGAGTATGTTGAAAACAATGACTTTCATAAGTACCTTTCTTTCCAGATAGCCATAAAAGATCATTGATTGCAGAGAAAAACTATAACCATTGAGGGAGACATAGCTTGTTTGAAAGGCCTAGTACTTAGTGAAAAAGAGGATTGTTTTTGTTTTAGAGAAACAATAACATCTGAGAAGGGAAACACATTCAAAAGCAAAATACAGTGTTTTTAAGGGCACAGTTGTTAGTTCTAAATCAGTCCCTTAAGATAGTAAGTTCAGAAAACCTTTTTCTTGCTTCGAATAAACTACAGAAGACAATGATCATTTAATGGGAGATAAATTTTGTTAGGAGGCTTTTTATTCAGTAACAAGAGGTTGTCTTTTGTTGTGGAAAGACATTAATCATCACAGGAGGGAAGTCTTATTCAAAAAGCAGAAACAATGTTTTTCTAAAAAGATACAGTCTGTGTTTATCAGTGCACTAAACAGTTCTACCAAAAAAGACATTGATTTTCAAAGGGACATCTTTGTTTCTTCAAACAACCACATCAAACAATGATCTAAAGAGAAGGATTTCATATTGTCAAAATCAAAAGAGTTGTTTCATTTGAAAAATTTTGTGGGCTAACCAAGGAAAGACTTGATTTTTCTCAAAGGGTAAAGGGTGTGTTGATTGGAGATTTATCTCAGTAAACATTTGAGACAGTTTTCCTTGGTGAATCAACCAAGGATCTCAGAAGCAAAAAGCCTCCCAGGCAAGATAGCAGAAGTGGTCCTCACAAAAGGTATGAACCTTTTTCAACTGAGGAAGTGAATGCCTCTCCTTCAATACTTTTTAACTTTCATGAAGTAGGATGTTTGATGTTTTGTCAAAAGGTTCAAGAGGTGAAAAGTTATCTTCCCTTGACACATCTATTTTCTTTAAGGCTGCAAGGGAAGCATGTTCATCTAGTAGGTTTAGACTTCAAGCTCTCTCCTAGATCTATCTCCTGAGCTACCAAAATTCAATATGTCGGAGAAAAATGGTTTAAGCAGAGATACCTAGATTCAGATCAATACAAAACCTTCTTGAAACTAGAACATCGGGATGCATGCCCATCTATTTTCCCTTTTTCATATTTATTGACCAGCTATGCTCCTCTCATGAAAATCATCATGAGGTATTTCACATGCGAAGGGAGGTTTTCCCGGATTTATGCTTACCATATCAGGCTACTCATGCACTTCACAAGAACCCAATTTCTAAACCTACCCTTTTTCCTCTATAGAAGTATTGAAAAGATGTCTTCCACTATTCAAAAGAAGCCTTCCTCTCAGCAGCAAGCTTGCCTTTTTCATCATTCCCTTGTCAAGATCGTCATCCTCCATCAACTTGAGAAAAAGGGAATTTCTTGGGATTCTTTCATTTCACATCCTGATTTCGCCACTGCTTCTTCATCCCATGCACCTCTTTCACCTTCCACTCATCATATTTATCCTTCTTCTAGTAAGTCTACTCCTAAGAAGAAAAAATCTCCTATAATTGAAAGTAAAAAGGAGCACAATGAAGAAGAGCACAATGAGAAAGAGCAGCACAGTGATAAAGAAGAGAATAATGAGAAAGAGAAAAACAATGATGAAGAAGAGCATAGTGAGAAAAAGAAAAACAATGAAGAAGAGCAAAGTGATAAGGAGGAACAAAATGAAGAAACCAAGCACAACAGTGAGCATGAAGAGGGAAGTGATGAAGAGGTGGAACGAGTTGGTGAAGAACACAACAGTCAGAAAGAGGAAACTATAGGCAACCCTCAAGGAGACATGCAAGGTGACAACCAAGGCACTTATGAGGAGGGTCAAAATAGTGCTCAAAGAGACACTTTTGATAAAAAACAGGAAATCCCACCAGCCAGTAAGGAATATGACAAACAAAGCCATAGAAATGAGCATTCTAAACAAGGAAGCCTTCAAAAGGAGGAAAATAGTGGCAAAGATGATGATGGGAGTAGCAAAGGCAAAGACCAAATAGAGCATGTGCTAGATGCCTCTCCTAGGCAAGGGGCCATGCTTCCTTCTCCAAAGGTGACAAAGCCCCGAACATAAAGAAAGAAAGTGGTTCAAATTTTAACTCCTAATGTTACTAGAGCACTCCGAAGAAAAGGCAAGTTTCCCAAACAATCCATTGTTGAATTATCAAAGAAGAGGAGAACCAAGAAGGCCACCCAAAGCAAGGGAAAAGAGAAGGAGGAAAGTAGCCATGAGAAAGAAAGGGATTTTGACATAATTAAAATAAACAGTGATGACAGTGACAATGAGGCTAGAATTCTACATTCCCTCTTGCTAAACAGAGAAGAACAAATTCATGATCTAAGAGCAGATCTAGAGAGGTCTAAAAACCTCATTCATTTTCTGGAAACACAAAACAGGAAAATGAATGTCCACATTGCAGTTTATGAGACACGGGCTATCAAGTATGAAAAAGGAGCCTCCAAAGTGAAAATTAAGTTGGAAGAACTCATGGGTGAATTCAATGACAGTGAAGACGAAGATTAGCCAAGGAGGAAGAGGCCAAGAACTATGGGACTCAAAAGAGCTTTGGAGAAACAAAAAGAGGAAGAGGCTACCGTTTTCCAATATTTTCCTCTTACTACTTTATTCACCCAAGAGATAAAAAATAATAGAGAAGCATGGCTTGAAAGGGTGACTTAACACTTGGAGAATAAGTTGGAAAAGGCCAATAGAGACTTAAACCTTCAAAGAAAAATGACCGGGCACTATAAGAAGCTTAATCAATTCCCTCGAAGGAAATTGAAGGCTATACAAGAAAAGCTCAAGAAGGTCTGAAAGAGGCGCCCGACACAAAAAGTGAAGAAAGGCATATCAAGGCTTGAAATTTTGGCCTCTGCTTCTCAGCATGCTTCTGAAAACCCATGAGGGTCATGCTCGCCAAAATTGGGCATAATTCAACAACTTTTTGTTTTTGGATATTTTTGGGCTTTTTGTAGAACATCATGGGCATCACCATTTTTGTTTGAAGCATCTTCAAAGGTTGAAAATGGTATCATTGGATGCCATAATTTCAGGGGCATATACTCAGCAAATTTCAGATCAATTGAAGATGTTTTGGTCCCCCAAAGTGGCAAAAAACATTCACTTTTTCAACACTCTGCCCCGCATATCAGCAAAGGCTAATTTATGGGTTTTTCCACACAGGTCAGATTTTCATAGGCTTCCAGTGATTATTTTGGGGAAAAAAACGTATTTTCAGAAACCAGACATTCATGGCTTTCCAATTAACCATCACGGGCCTCGTTTCGACATTGGGAAGTTCTCCAAAAGTTGTCCACAAGACGGGGGATTTTCTGTTGCTATATTTCTGAAGTATTTTTGTAAAAAATGCAATTTTTTGAAGTGGCTTTTCCAAATGTGCGTTTAGCCTTTTTTGGCCATTTTCAGTTGGGAAAAGCCAATTTAGTTTCCTTTTTTAGCATTTTTAGGATATTTTTATAGATATTTTGTGCCTTGGGCTTTGCAAAGCCTCAAGGAAAAAATGATATATTTTTTATGGGCCAATGAGCTTGCTAGTTTGACTAGGAGGTTCTCCTTCATCTTGGCCTATATATTCCAAGATATTTCATTGTAAAAAAGGCTGAACTTGATGATATAGAGCAATATATGGTTATACAAGCTTGGAAGAAATACTTGTCTCCTGCATTGGATAGTTTCTTGAATGTTTTGGATGATGAAAGAGGACTGTTGTTGGATTCCTTGACTTGGTAAAATGGTATAGTGTCCCTCTCTGTTATGTTTCCTTAGTTTTCATACAAATTTCATGTGCTTTGCATGCTGTAAGACAGTAGAGAATAGATTTGAGACATGCCCATGGAGGCACCTCAGATTTCCTGATTCATTACAGCTTCTATGTTTTCTTCTTTCTTAGTCATATCAAAGAATTCTTAACTGCTCTTTGATCACTGAAGAATTTGTTTGCTTGTTTCATTTATGGTTGTTATGCTGCTAAGTATGATTCACGGTATGCCCTGCTTACTCATGGATAGTAAAAGCTCCATCTATGAAACCTTTCTTTGAATGTTTGATTGTCCTAGTTGAACCAAAGAGGTCTTGTATCGATCTTGCCCTTTGCCTAAAACTCTGCAATCTTAGTTCAAAGTGCCCGATAACCCAAAATACTATGTCTAGGAGTTCCCTCTTAGTAGCTTGAGTTATTTGTTTGTCTTAATTGTTTCTCTCCAAAGTCTGATAGCGATTTTCCTAAGGTTAGAGAGTCATATATCTCTATGTATCGCTTGAATGTTTATTGCTATGCATCTATCAGTTTGAAGTTACATTTATCATGATTAATGGTTAGCCCTACCATATAAATGTCTGATATTGAACTATTTATGTTTGAAAGCCTTTGTCCTTCACAAACTTAGTGTCCGTCCCACTTCATTTTACCTAAATATCCATTTACCTTGATCAAATCGGCCCTTCAATATACCTTGTATCACCATCTGAGGCTTTCTCGACCTTTTCGACCCCATAGCCTAGTTGATCTAACAATGTTTTTATCTATTTAGTCTTTGATCAATTCCTCCCTCAAAAACTTAAAAACAAAACCAAAAACCTACTTCATAACTA
This sequence comes from Pinus albicaulis, assembly GCA_034641835.2. NCBI lineage: Eukaryota > Viridiplantae > Streptophyta > Pinopsida > Pinales > Pinaceae > Pinus > Pinus albicaulis. Next base: position 1,305,419,023 of record CM076574.1, read on the forward strand.
GCCTAAAATAAAAAACATAAGAAGCAAACAACTATACATCCCTTACACAAATAGAGAGAGCCCTCTATGAGTCCAGGAAGGCTAGGTCTTTGGGCTCCAAAGTTAGTTTTATGTAACCCTGTCACTTGGCTTTCCAATCAGCCAAATCACGGGACCTTAACATAATAGCGATCACGGTGGGACTCTGAGTTAGTGACAATATAGGTACACCTTAGGACTCCAAAAATCCCTTATCTTCAAGAATATCTAGTGAATTAGCCACCTCATCACCACCCTAACATAATGGCGATCACAGTGGGACCTTCTGAGTTAGTGACAGACTAAGTATACCTTAGAACTTTAGAAATATCTCAACCTAGAAGTATTATCAAAGAGTAGAATCTAGTTGTCTCACCATCCTAGCAAAATGATGACCTAACTATAGGACACTCTTACAAACCTTAGGGCTACATAAAATTCAGAAAACCCCAAAAAACATCCCTAGATTGGATTTTTATCATTATTGGTGGTGGACCATACACATATCTCTAAAAAAAACTAAAAACATCCACCTGGCGACTCCACTAGCCTCCTGTAGGCCTATTATTCCACTAGTCCTTATAAAATCTCCTGGGAATGCATTAAGCAATCCCAATCATGTTGATGGTGGACAACACAGTTCAAATCTTCCTCCTAGCGACTCCACAACCTTCATTAGAACAAAAGACTCCACTGGTAGAGAAATTTAGACTAGTTGAAAAGACATAGTGATCCTTTCTGATTAACAAAAATAGATCCAAGGACATGAAGGAGATATGCTCCGATGAGTAGAGAACATATCCCTATATTCCCACACAAAATGCCTAAAGACGTAAATTGGATAGAAAACCTACCTATCTTTCGAGATGAAAAGGTTGATGACCCATTGTTACATCTCATCAATTTTCATATACATGTATGGAGGTTAAAGGTTGAATGGCATGAGGACTGCCTCATGAAAATGTTCATGGGGACATTAGAAGGAAAGCCAAGAGAATGGTATGAAGGCCTAGAACCTGGCATCTTGTTTTCTTTGAAGGATTTCCATAAGATATTTTGTAAACACTACATAGGGCATTGTCCATCTCTATCATTAGCTGAAAATTGTTGCGATCAATCTTAAGACCTTATACAACACCTTGTAAACATTGATGAAAACTTAGGAAATTGGTATCCTGAGGTTTTCTTAGAGGAGATCCATACATTTCTTACCCAAAATAACCATCAAGATGGCCAAGAAGAGTTGATTGAGGATGAAATCAAATCTTAGATGGAAGAATAATCAAAACCTTTAGGTTCTCTACCCTTATGCTTTAAATCATTCTAGACTTTGAAAGAAAATTTGCATCTTAAAGATCTCTTAGCATTTATTCAAGAAACACCTGCTCAAGTTAACTCTCACATAAATCAAGAAAAGATGGTTTAAGATGAAACAGAATCTGAAATAGAAGAAAAATCAAAACTTGTGGGATCTCTACCTTTATGCTTTGAGTCATTTGAGTTCATACGAGAAAATTGGCCTCATGAAAATCTATCAGAAGCAACTCATGAATTACATGCTAACTATCCTCAACATCACAAAGAATTGGTTGAAGATGAAAACAATCAAGAAATAAAATAGAACCCACAAGATCTCTCTAAAGGCACAAGTGAGGATTCATCATCTCTCATAAGTGAAGCCCAAAAAGACACTCATCCTCTAGATCAGCTTTCCCAAGAGAAAGAAGGTCATTGTAGTTATATCCAAAGAGAGATGAAAATGCCTCCCCTTTTGACTAAATAAAAGCTAGATCAACTCATAAACATATAGTCAGCCTCTGATCTTGCATACCATAAGTCAAAAATTAGATTTATAAATCAATCTGAAGATAAACAATCTGACAACCCAATATATATGGCTGGTGACATTACTTATATTAATGATTCTCCAAGGTTTGATCAATATATTGATGATTATGATATCCAAGCAGAAGCTAACCTTGCAGAGCCATCAACAGTTGATTTATGGGATGAAGTTCACTATCATCAGATTGAAAGCATCAAGCAGCCAAAACGGGTCACCTATGACACTGATGAGGGAAGCCTTGAAAGTTCAGAAGTAAGTGAAGGATCTCTGACCCTTTGTTCCACTTCATATCAGCCCATCAGCAATAACTTTCACATAATTGGAGATCAGAATTTTTTCAGCTTTGATGATGAGGTTGAGGACGATGATGAAATTTTTGAGCATATTGTCAATGAGAAGCCTTCTCCTAAAATGGTTGAGGAAATCATTTTGGTCATGGAATCCTCCTTAATTCCAGATTTGTAGCCACCAAGTTCCTTTAAAGAAGATTTACTGCCAAAGTGTATCCCTGTTCATCAACATGATGACCTTCACACAATTTTCAGTCTGCCTAATCAGAAAACATCAGTTTGGGAAGAAGAATACATTGGAATGTATGATGAGTCTGACAACTCAAGTGATCGTGAGCAAGGGGAAAAGTTTCTTTCCCAAGAGAGTCCAAAACACAGCTAAGTGGAACAAAGAGTAGTCCTGAATGAAGCTTATATATCAAATCCTCTAGATCAGGTATTATTCCAAGATCCATTTGTTGTTTTCCTTGAAAAATCTGAAGGAGTAGTGGGTTCTACCATGAACAATTTGCTGCAAAGTATGAGAAAAAACTTAAGCACTACTGTCTGAAAACAAGTGAGGTGGAAGTGGCCTTTCGATTTCTTCAACATCATCAAAGAGCTGAACCAAGATCAACCATGCAATCATCTACTTGACTGGCTATATTGGAAAGAAGAGTTCACCAAATAAATTTCTATCATATATAGGTTAGAATAGAATAGATAGGCATGCAAAATAAGCTCAGCCCCATGAGCATATTTCTTTCAGTTTTTTTTGAGAAAAACAGAAAACATAAAAATAACAAGAAAAGTGGAAAAAGAGGGCAGTTTGGAAAACAACAATAAAGCCCCATGTTCAAAAAATAGTCATTTTGAAAGTGCGCAAATCCAAATTCCGCTACTAGTGCTCAAAGATGTCTTGTTCAGTTATCTAGCCTAATCATAACTGAACATGTTTTAAATCTATTGCTAATAAGTTAGTGAAAGAAAGGTTAGTCAAATTGTGTAAGCTTGACTTGTCAAAGAAGATAGATTAGGAAAAGATACTGGTTCCACATGCTCAAAACAGAACCAAAGAGGAAAACAAGGATGAAAAAACAAACTGTGTATCCTAGCCCTAATTTTTCTAAATTTCATTTTCATGCAAAATAATATTTGTGTGCAGCTTGTCTTTCATGCCACAAGTACATGACAAATTAGACTATCTAATCCTGATTTGGTCATTTTTCAATTTCGTGTTTTAGATTAGAGAATGAAATCCTGTCAAACAACTTAATCTTGACAGTCGATCTAGCATAGGTAGAGAAACAAAGGAGTTCATCAGTTTAATTTGAACTCCCGGCGGATATAACTGTAGAATTAGATATTGTCATTTTTCAAAAGTATTATGGAAAAGGGTTGCTATTCCAAATGCACCCGAAAGAAGAAAAAATGCTAGGAAATGTAGCTGGGTAGGTAGAAATGACTTTGATGCTAATCATGCTGTCAATTTTCAGAAATAACATCAAGGAAGAAAGAAATTTGCGCCAATGGATAAAAGCACTGGTTTTCAAAGGCCAGAGATCTGAAATTCTAGACACCTCCTGAAAAGGAGCCGCCCTCCTAAAATGGAGCCACTGTTAGTCATCAATATTTTTCACTTGTTGATGATGAATAGTTTCTTAAGCTAAGTTTTCTAGAAGTTGATCTCCAAACTTTCAAATCTGTCATCTAGAAAACACACTTAAAATTTTTTTGTCCTCCTACCCATTTCGGTTAGCCTATGATGAGAAAAAACCTATTTGACAAGTCCTATCTAGTTTCAGCGATATATTCCTGTCCATGAGTTGTCATAGCTAAAGGTTATCTACTGTCATTCACCCTTATTTCTCAAGCCATTCATTATCCAAATATGGACAAAGTGTCTGCAACCTTATCCCTGATTATCTGTCATGTAAAGATCTGATCATACCAAAGAAAAACACTCATAATATGTCAAGATCGCTCCTAAGTTAGGTAGTGTCGCTTTAGGGAATCCTTTCCTTGGAAAACACACCCTAAGCTAAAAGCCTCTATTCAGTACCATCCAGCCTTGGATTAGCGCCTAATCTGCAAAAACAAATCTTCATTCATCCATAGGTCGCGCCACTAAGAGGTCATTCTATCTCAGTCCGGAAGAAATTCTACAAATATCCAAAACAAAAGAAGATAAGTATGTTCACTATCTAAAAGAACATGCTTAAGTTCAAGAAAAATATCCATCAGACCCCAAGGAAGCTCTTCAGAGTTAAAATTCATTTGTTTGTTACATCTCTGTAGAGGTGTGATTGCAACAATGACCAATGTGTAAAAGAGCAAAAGAACAAGGTCAAAAGATTCCTGCATGCTGAACTAGCTTGCCCTCGGTAAAACAAGTAAATTACAGTAAGTGAAGAGCTACTAATGTGTATAGTCTGAAAGCCAAAGTTGCCTAAAAGAACAGAGCACAGCCTCCAAGTCCTATTAATGAAAAGAGCTAATGTTTTGCTGATCAGCAGTATTCTCAGCACCTCCTCCAAAAGGAAATTTTAACCTACATCTGCAAATATAGTCAAGGGAAGTTAGTCAAATATGTCTAGCAAGAAAATACCCTACATATTCAAATCACATGGTTTCTAGTCTAAGGGTTCAAAGGGATGTTTTACAAAGGATATGTATCTTAGATCATGTCTCACAAAGCAAATTGTCAATTTTCACCTTCTTTCCCATTTGATATGATACCAAGTAGACATGTGATTTGTAGAGAGGTAATACATTTTGGAAATAGATGAAATGTCATATCTACATTACTAACCTCCTTCAGAAGAGTAGATGGTTAGAAAATCAGGGTAACCTCCTTCATTAAAGTAGATGGTTAAAGGCACAGTTAGAACCTCCTTCATTTAAAAAGCAGAGGGTTAAGTTGATGTGTTTTCAGAAATTTTGAGTCACCTCTTTCCAAGAGATGGGAAAATATGCATTAGCAGTTTTTCATATGGTTTTTTGAGCAAATTTCCTTTTTAAGGACAGGTTGACAAACAGTGATAAAACCATAAGGGTTTATAGGTTGAAAAACCTATTTTACATTAAACAAAAGATGACATTTTGATGTTAAAAGTCTCTTTTCCTCTATTTATAGAGACCTCATCCAAACTGTGATAAAGGTGAAACTTGGGCTAAGGATAGCCTCATCAAAATGTCAAAGAAAACCTACATCGGAAGACAAGGAGAAAGGCCTCACACAAATCTGAAAGGCCATTTTTAAGGACTGCCATAATGGTTTCATGACAAATTTTCCCATTGAGGACTAATATGAGAAAAACACAGTTTTTATAGCTTTTCTATACCAATCAAAGTGCTACACTCACCTCTTTGCAAGACTAGCGAAAAACATCATGGTGTCAAAAGGCTTCCTCCACAAATGAGCAGAGGGCCCACCATTGTTTGAAAATAGTCAAAGTGAACAAGTGAAGAAAGGGGCCCTCCACAAAAAACATTATAGAAAAAACACAGTTTGCAAAAGATAAAAGGGGGGTTTTCGAAGTTTAAATAGAGGAGAAGGCTATTTAAAAGGCCCTCATTATCAAATTTCAAAAATCAAAACAAACCTTCCTTAGCTCCCCCACAGAAGAAAGAAGCATTTTTCGGGCAAGTTTTTGAAGTTTTCGAGCTTAAAGCTCTGTGCGGCACACCTGTAGGTGCTCGAACATAGGGTTTGCACTGAGGCGCAGTGGGCTTGTAGCTATGCATGTCACGCTTGTGGCTGCGGTCACCGGGCACTCGAGACCAACCCGACACCTCCTCTGCGCGATACTTTCTGCTTTCAATGACCCACTCATTCACCAGTCTTCAACATGCTCCCTTAAACGCTGCACCAATGATCAAAACGATCCAAAGACTCATGTTTAAAGGCACTCCTCACCACTTTGTTGGAGTTTGAGTTCAAGGAGGGGTTTTAAGTCATAAATTATCACAGAAAGGGGGTTTTTCTTATGCTGTAAAATAGAGAAGCCTTGTGTCAGTTTAGAAGGGTTTTTCTTGCTGTAAGTTCAAACAAAAACAATGGTTAAAAAGGGTTTGAATATGCCAATATAGAAGTTCTGTTTGTGCTTTAAAGAAGCAAAGGATGTGTGAAATTCCCACTAGAAAACAGCGTTTGTGCAAAAGGTCTCATAACCAGCTTGAAGGAGTATGTTGAAAACAATGACTTTCATAAGTACCTTTCTTTCCAAATAGCCACAAAAGATCATTGATTGTAGAGAAAAACTGTAACCATTCAGGGAGACATAGCTTGGTTGAAAGGCCTAGTACTCAGTGACAAAGAGGACTGTTTTTGTTTTAGAGAAACAACAACATCTGAGAAGGGAAACACATTCAAAACATTCCATTAAACAGTGCTACCAAAAGAGACATTGTTTTTCAAAGGGACATCTTTGTTTCTTCAAACAACCACAGTAAACAATGATCTGAAGAGAAGGATTTCATATTTTCAAAATCAAAAGAGTTGTTTCATTTGAAAAAGTTTGTGGGTTGACCAAGGACAAACTTGCTTTTTCTCAAAGGGTAAAGGATGTGTTGATTGGAGATTTATCTCAGTAAACATTTCAGACAATTTTCCATGGTGAATCAACCAAGGATCTCAGAAGAAAAATGCCTCCCAGGCAAGATAGAAGAAGTGGTCCTCACAAAAGGTATGAACCTTTTTCAACTGAGGAAGTGAATGCCTCTCCTTCAGTACTTTTTAACTTTCATGAAGTAGGATGTTTGGAGTTTTGTCAAAAGGTTCAGGAGGTGAAAAGTTATCTTCCCTTGACACATCTATTTGCTTTAAGGATGTAAGGGAAGCATGTTCATCTAGCAAGTTTAGACTTCAAGCTCTCTCCTAGATCTATCTCCCGAGCTACCAAAATTCCATATGTCGGAGAAAAATGGTTTAAGCAAAGCTACCTAGATTCAGATCAATACAAACCCTTCTTGAAACCAGAACATCGAGATGCATGCCCATGTATTTTTCCTTTTTCATATTTATTGACCAGCTATGCTCCTCTCATGAAAATCATCATGAGGTATTTCACATGCGAAGGGAGGTTTTCCTGGATTTATGCTTACCATATCAGGCTACTCATGCACTTCACAAGAACCCAATTGCTAAACCTACCCTTTTTCCTCTATAGAAGTATTGAAAAGATGGCTTCCACTGTTCAAAAGAAGCGTTCCTCTCAGCAACAAGCTTGTATTTTCCATCATTCCCTTGTCAAGATCGTCATCCTCTATCAACTTGAGAAAAAGGGAATTTCTTGGGATTCTTTCATTTCACATCCCGATTTCTCCACTGCTTCTTCATCCCATGCACCTCCTTCACCATCCACTCATCATATTTCTCCTTCTTCTAGTAAGTCTACTCCTAAGAAGCAAAAATCTCCTATAATTGAAAGTGAAAAGGAGCACAATGAAGAAGAGCACAGTGAGAAAGAGCAACACAGTGATGAAGAAGAGCATAGTGAGAAAGAGCAAAATAGTGATGAAGAAGAGAATAGTGAGAAAGAGAAAAACAGTGAAGAAGAGAAAAGTGATAAGGAGGAACAAAATGAAGAAACCAAACACATCAGTGAGCATGAAGAGGGAAGTGATGAAGAGGTGGAACAAGTTGGTAAAGAACACAGCAGTCATAAAGAGGAAACTATAGGCAAACCTCAAGGAGACATGCAAGGTGACAGCCAAGGCACTTATGAGGAGGGTCAAAATAGTGCTCAAAGAGACACTTTTGATAAAAAATAGGAAAGCCCACCAGCCAGCAAAGAAGATGACAAACAAAGCCATATCAATGAGCATTCTAAACAAGGCAACCTTCAAAAGGAGGAAAACAATGGGAAAGATGATGATGGGAGTAGCAAAGGCAAAGACCAAATAGAGCATGTGCTAGCTGCCTCTTCTAGGCAAGGGGCCATGCTTCCTTCTCCAAAGGTGACAAAGCCCCGAACATCAAGAAATAAAGTGGCTCAAATTGTAACTCCTAATGTTACTAGAGCACTCCGAAGAAAAGGCAAGTTGCCCAAACAATCCATTGTTGAATTATCAAAGAAGAGGAGAACCAAGAAGGCCACCCAAAGCAAGGGAAAAGAGAAGGAGGAAAGTAGCCATGAGAAAGAAAGGTATTTTGACATAATTCAAATAAACAGTGATGACAGTGACAATGAGGCCAGAATTCTAGAGTCCCTCTTGCTAAACAGAGAAGAAAAAATTCATGATCTAAGAGCAGATCTAGAGAGGTCTAAAAACCTCATTCATTTTCTGCAAACACAAAACAAGAAAATGAATGTTCACATGGCAGTTTATGAGACACGGGCTATCAAGTATGAAAGAGAAGCCTCCAAAGCGCAAATTAAGTTGGAAGAACTCATGGGCGAATTCAATGACAGTGATGACAAAGATCAGCCAAGGAGAAAGAGGCCAAAGACTATGGGACTCAAAAGAGCTTTGCAGAAACAAAAAGAGGAGGAGGCTACCCTTTTCCAATCTTTTCCTCTTACTACTTTATTCACCCAAGAGATAGAAAAAAATAGAGAAGCATGGCTTGAAAGGGTGAATAAACACTTGGAGAATAAGTTGGAAAAGGCCAATAGAGACTTAAATCTTTAAAGAAAAATGACCAGGCACTATAAGAAGCTTAATAAATTCGCTGGTAGGAAATTGAAGGCTACACAAGAAAAGCTGAAGAAGGCCCAAAAGAGGTGCCCGACACAAAAAGTGAAGAAAGGCATATCAAGGCTTGAAATTTTGGCCTCCACTTCCCAGCATGCTTCTGAAAACCCATGAGGGTCATGCTCACAAAAACTGGGCATAATTCAACAAGTTTTTGTTTTTGATATTTTTGGACTTTTTGCTAAAAATTATGGGCATCGCCATTTTAGTTTGAAGCATCCTCAAAGGTTGAAAATGGTATCATTGGATGCCATAATTTTAGGCACATCTAATCAGCAAATTTCAGATCAATTGAAGATGTTTTGGTCTCTCAAAGTGGTGAAAAACAGTCACTTTTTCAACACTCTACCCCGCATATCAGCAAAGGCTAATTTCTGGGTTTTTCCACAGAAGTCAGATTTTCATAGGCTTCCTGTGATTAGTTTGGGAAAAACAAAGAATTTTCAGAAACTAGACATTTAAGGCTTTCTAACGAGCCATCACGGGCCTTGTTTCGACATCGGGAAGTCCTTCAAAAGTGTAGAAATTAGCTGAATAAATCACTTATTCAATGGAGATTAACCCGATTACACATCAATTTCGAATTGCATGCATAACACATAATCTCATCTACAATTAATTGTCACATGCGGAAAAAATAGAAGCGATCGCACATCAATCAATCACACATTAACTCAGTATGTATGGGGAAAGCCTATAGCTGAAAACCCCGCAGCTATTGTGTATATTATAATGGAGAAATCATGTAACAAAACCAGTACAATACTCCTCACAAGTACTCAGTACTTTCTCATAAAGTCACACACAATCTAGCTCAGTTTTGAACAGGTTACTGGTTCAAAATTCCCCGCCAATTGCCTTGTCTCTATTGCGCAATCCAGCCCTGTCTATATAGAGATCCAAGGTTCGAATCTCCTTGGCTTCACTGCGCAATTGTCATGGACAATTCCTCCAAGTGTGGTACAAATCTCATGCACAACTGATCCTCCAACTGATAGCTTTACTCACCCTTTCATCTACCTCTTCCACTGGTCTCCACTGAACCGATCATGCACTGTAGTGAGATGATGTGTTCTTGAGTTGAATAATGAGTTACTAATTAATGAATTAAATATTATTTAATTCACTCCACTCATAACTAATTGATTAGCTAGTTAAACTAATCTCAACTAGTTCAACTAAAATAAACAGAACACAACTCCACTATCTCTCTCATTAACTCCTCCAAAACTTCTGCCACTGAAGTCAACCATGCAAGATGCCATCAAACCCTAGGAACCACGTGATTCCTCTGTCAGATGCATGAGCCACTTCTGTAGCTCGAACTGAAGTGCTCCAAGAGAGTAAACTGCTGTTTAGAGTCTAAATATTATTAAGGGTAAATAATATTTGACTTCCATATTTTTAAGAGAGGTAGTCTAAAAATAGACTTTGACCTCTTTTGACCTAAAAATAGAGTCTCATCTATTTTTACCAACATGTCGCATACTCCAAGAATCTCAAACTGGAATCCCCGAACCATGCTCCGTATGTCTAAAAATAGATTTTTGCGCCAGAATTTGCCTGCGGGCCCACTTAGTGAAGGCGACTTCATTTCACTAAGCTCCATCATCTTGCTGCATTCTCAACACTCCCTCTCAGCAAGAGATGGATTATCTGCAACCCCTATCCTGCCTCTGTGGAATTCGAACTTGCTCCTGGTGAGCGCCTTCGTCAGGATGTCGGCATCCTGATCCTCCGTGGGAACATATGAAAGCATCATGATCCTCCGCTGAACACAATCTCTGATGTGATGGTACCTGATGTCGATATGTTTGGACCTATCATGAAAAACTGGATTAGCCGAGAGCTTGATGCAGCTCTGGTTATCACAGTAGATCACTGTAGGCTCCAAATGCAACCTGAACAAACCTGCGAGGATATTCCTCATCCAAATAGCCTCGCATGCAGCCAAACTTGCTGCCATGTACTCGGCCTCTGCTGAACTGAGTGCCACGGATCTCTGCTTCCTGCTGTACCAGGAAACTGCTGTCGACCCAATGCTGAAAACTCCTCCAGAAGTGCTCTTCCGGTCCGTTGGACTCCCTGCCCAATCTGCATCAGTGAAGCCAGAAAGCTTAGCTCCATCCTCCTGTCTGTACCATAGACCATATCCCGATGTGCCTCTGATATAGCGCAATACATGCTTGCCCGCCTTCCAAAAGAGCTTGGTAGGCTTAGCCATAGCTTGCGAAAGCTGGTTAACTGCATAGCATATATCGGGTCGAGTATTGACCAGATACATCAACGACCCCACCAACTGTCGATAGACAGTGGCATCCACTACCTCCTCCGAAGTAGCATCTCCCTTCCTCCAACCTCCAGGAAGAGGGGTATCAACAGGCTTGCAGCCTCGCATGTTGAACCTCTCCAGAATCTCCCGGGCATACTTGCCCTGAGAAACAAACAGTCCTCCGCTGCGCTGCCAAATCTCCAATCCCAGGAAATAATGAAGGATGCCCGGGTCCTTCATCTCAAACTCTCGTGCAAGATCCTCCTTGCATGAAAGTATCAACTGCTCGTCGCCAGTCAAAATCAGATCATCTACATACAGTACGATGATCAACAGCTTCCCCTCCACCACAATCTGGTACAGGCTTGGATCCGCCTCACTCTTGGAGAATCCAAGCCCGGTGAAGTAGCTGTCTATCCGAGTGTACCAAGCACGAGGTGCTTGCTTCAGCCCGTACAGTGCTCTCTTGAGTCCGCACACATGCGACTCACTGCTGAAGATCTCAAAACCTTCAGGCTGCTCTATGTACACCTCTTCCTCAATAACTCCATTGAGGAACGCAGTCTTCACATCCATCCGATGAATGTGCCACCCCATCTGCGCTGAGAGAGCAAGGATCGTCCGTATGGAAGAGTACCTTGCGACAGGTGCAAAAGTCTCCTCATAGTCAATCCCCTCGATCTGTGAGAAGCCACGGGCGACAAATCTCGCCTTGTACCTCTCCACACTCCCGTCAGCTGCCTGCTTCACCTTGTAGATCCATCGCGAACCTACAACTGATTTCCCAACCGGTCTTGGGACAATCTCCCATGCACTGTTCCTGATGATCGAATCATATTCTTCGATCATGGCATCAACCCATGCGGGTTCCTCCACAGCTTTCTCAAAAGAGGATGGCTCTGTCACAACACATTGACTCATAAGAGCCATGTATCCAGTGTACCGATCCGGTGACTGTCTCTGTCTGCGCTGTGCTGTAGGTGGTCCTACAACTTTCTCTGCATCCCGAGCCAGTCGCTCAGCTTCTGTAGTGCGCATGCGCCCTCTGATGGTTGGCGCTGCCTGGGTGGTTTCTTCCACCTCCTGAACCTCCTCTTGTGGCTGATCCACATCCGGAAGCTCCTCCTTAGGAACTAACAGCTCCTCATCCGCATGCAAGTGTAGCTCCCTCTCAAGCGAACACTGCATGGCTTTCTCCTCCTGAAATTTTATATCCCGTCGCACAACAGTCTTGCGACTGTCTGGCACATACACCCGAGAGTTGTGAGGTGTATCAGTGTACCCCACAAATATTCCAACTTCAGCAGTTGGATCCAGCTTCCTTCTTGCATCCTTCGTCACATGCATGTAGACAGGAGATCCGAAAATCCGCAAATGAGAAATATCAGGCCTCTTGCCAGAATAAGCCTCCTCTGGTGTACTCATGCCAAGAACCTTGTGAGGACAACGGTTCTGCACATACACTGCTGTATTGCATGCCTCAGCCCACAAGTGAAGGGGTAGGCCCTGATCATGCAACATCGCCCGTGCAACACCCACGATCTTTCTGTTCTTCCGCTCAGCCACCCCATTCTGCTGTGGGTTATGGGGTGCAATGAGCTCTCTCCGAATCCCTTCTGCGCTGCAGAACTCCTTGAATTCAGCCAAGATGAATTCACCACCGTTATCACTCCTTAGAGCAATCACCTTCTTCCCCGACTCCTTCTCGACTAGTGCTTTAAACTCACAGAACTTCGCGAATGTATCGCTCTTCTTCTGCATGAAGAAGATCCAGCACTTTCGAGAGAAATCATCAAAAAATATCACATAATACCTGTGCTTTGCTGTCGAAGCAACTGAGAAAGGACCACACACGTCTGTGTGAACTCTCTCAAGGATCGTCGTGGCGCGACTATCCTTCTCGTGAAAGGTGGCTTTCACATACTTCCCTAAAGTACACCCCTTGCACTGATCTGACTGCGCAAGAGTGCCTTTGGGAAGTCCAGTAGAAATCTGCTGCAGAATCTTCAAAGCTCCATGGTAAAGATGGCCCAATCTCCTGTGCCATAGTTCGCCCTCATCATCCCGGCTCACCACTTCTCCCGCCTTGCATGCCATAGCTGCGCAGTCATCTACCTGCAACTGATAAAGGTTCTGAGTCCGAACCCCTATCTTCCGGGTCTCTCCAGTAGTCTTACTGCGCAGGAAGGCTTTTCCTTCGCTGAAGACCACATCATACCCCTTATCCTCCAACATCGCTACTGAAATCAGGTTCTTCTTCAATCCAGGTACATGCATGACATCCTTGAGTACAAAGGGTTTACCAGACTCCCTCTGAAAGGATACGGTACCGATACCAGTCGCACTGTATCTACCATCATCGCCCATCTCGATGTGCACACCCAAATATTTGTCCTCCAGATCTGAGAACAACTCCCGATCTCCCGTCATATGAAATGACGCACCGCTGTCCAAGAACCATACCTATCCCATCACACTTGAAACCAAGCATGCGATCAGTGAAAAGTCAAGCTCGAACTGTGAAGCCAATGCTTCTCCATCTGCAGATCTTCCCGCTTGCTTGTTCTTCTTCTTCTTTGGACAATTGGTAGCATAATGTCCGTGATCATGGCAGTGAAAACACTTCACTTTCGCCATATCCTGCTTCTTGCCCTTTGCACCGGAATTGGAAGGTTTCTTACCCTTCCCTTTCTTTGCTTTGGACACCAAAGCGTAGTTCTCTTCATCAGCTCCCTTTGATGAAGATCCATCTCGAGTAGTCCTCCTTATCTCCTCCTGCATGAGATCCGCCCAAAGGCGCTCCCATCCCGGCAGCTTCTCCCGACCATTGACACTATCTTGATATGAGTGCCAAGCCTTCGGAAGACCAAGGAGAGCCAGGTCGACCATGTCCTCGTCTTCGACAGTCACCCCCACACTTCCCAGCTCATCTCTGCATTGAGTGAACTTCGTGAGGTATTTGGCGATACTGTCGCCCTTCTCCATCTTGATGTTCCCGAGCTTATCTTTGAGCGCCAGCTTCCTTTGGTCGCTCTTACTCTGGAATAGATCCGTCAAAGCTTTCCACATTAAATATGGAGAAGCCTTTCCATGCAGGCTGGATACAATATGATCCTTGACGCCCTCCAACAAGATCCTTCGACATTTCGCCATCTTCTTTTGCCATGCTTCGACTTCAGCAGGATCAGTGGGCTTTTGGACATCCGTATCTACGAACTCCTTCAGACCATTATCTTCTAATACTGCCTCCATGCGATCCTTCCATGCAACATAATTCGAACCGCCTTCAAGAGCATATTCGAGTCGCAAACCGTTGAAAGACATTTTCAACACTGGCACCAAGAAAACAAAACCGCCGCTCAACAGAAAACAAAACCGCCGCAAAATTCGAATTCCAAACTCCAAGCTCTATCGCTTCCGATCTACACTTGAGAACAAATTATTTCCAAATCAGAGATTGACTGCAAGGGGCGTTTACCAGACCTTTCACTTTCCGAAGAAAGATGAATCCAGAGGCTTCCTAGCCCGTATGCAGACTCTGTCCGAGGAAAATAGTTTGCAATCACCGTAATAGATCTCGACAATTAATCTTGCTCCGATACCATGTAGAAATTAGCTGAATAAATCACTTATTCAATGGAGATTAACTTGATTACACATCAATTTCGAATTGCATGCATAACACATAATCTCATCTACAATTAATTGTCACATGCGGAAAAAATATAGAAGCGATCGCACATCAATCAATCACACATTAACTCAGTATGTATGGGGAAAGCCTATAGCTGAAAACCCCGCAGATATTGTGTATATTATAATGGATAAATCATGTAACAAAACCAGTACAATACTCCTCACAAGTACTCAGTACTTTCTCATAAAGTCACACACAATCTAGCTCAATTTTGAACAGGTTACTGGTTCAAAACTCACTGCTAATTGCCTTGTCTCTATTGCGCAATCCAGCTCTGTCTATATAGAGATCCAAGGTTCGAATCTCCTTGGCTTCACTGCGCAATTGTCATGGACAAATCCTCCAAGTGTGGTGCAAATCTCATGCACAACTGATCCTCCAACTAATATCTATACTCACCCTTTCATCTACCTCTTTCACTGGTCTCCACTGAACTGATCATGCACTGTAGTGAACTGATGTGTTCTTGAGTTGAATAATGAGTTACTAATTAATGAATTAAATAATATTTAATTCACTCCACTCATAACTAATTGATTAGCTAATTAAACTAATCTCAACTAGTTCAACTAAAATAAACATAACACAACTCCACTATCTGTCTCATTAACTCCTCCAAACTTCTGCCACTGAAGTCCAACTGAAGTCAACCATGCAAGATGCCATCAAACCCTAGGAACCACGTGATTCCTCTGTCAGATGCATGAGCCACTTCTGTAGCTCGAACTGAAGTGCTCCAAGAGAGTAAACTGTTGTTTAGAGTCCAAATATTATTATGGGTAAATAATATTTGACTTCCATATTTTTTAAAGAGGTAGTCTAAAAGTAGACTTCGACCTCTTTTGACCTAAAAATAGAGTCTCATCTATTTTTACCAACATGTCGCATACTCCAAGAATCTCAAACTGGAATCCCCAAACCGTGCTCCGTATGTCTAAAAATAGACATAGTCTAAAAATAGATTTTTGCGCCAGAATTTGCCTGCGGGCCCACTTAGTGAAGGCGACTTCATTTCACTAAGCTCCATCATCTTGCTGCATTCTCAACAAAAAGTTGTCCACACAACAGGGGATTTTCTGCTACTATATTTCTGAAGTATTTTTGTAAAAAATGCAGTTTTCTGAAGTGGCTTTTCCAAATGTGCGTTTAGCCTTTTTTGGCCATTGTCAGTTGGGAAAAGTCAATTTAGTTTCCCTTTTTAACATTTTTAGGATATTTTTATAGATATTTTGTGCCTTGGGCTCTGCAAAGCCTCAAGGACAAAATCATATATTTTTGATGGGCCAATGAGCTTGTTAGTTGCACTAGGAGGTTCTCCTTCATCTTGACCTATATATTCCAAGAGATTTCATTGTAAAAAAGGCTAAACTTGATGATATAGAGCAATATATGGTTATACAAGCTTGGAAGAAATACTTGTCTCATGCATTGGATAGTTTCTTGAATGTTTTGGATGATAAAAGAGGACTGTTGTTGGATTTCTTGACTTGGTAAAATGGTATAATGTCCCTCTCTGTTATGTTTCCTTAGTTTTCATACAAATTTCATGTGTTTTTCTTGCTGTAAGACAGTAGAGAATAGATTTGAGACATGCCCATGGAGGCACCTCAGATTTCTCGATTCATTACAACTTCTATGTTTTCTTCTTTCTTAGTCATATCAAAGAATTATTAACTGCTCTTTGATCATTAAAGAATTTGTTTGCTTGTTTCGTTTATGGTTTTTATGCATGCTAACTATGATTCATGGTACGCCCTGCTTACTCATGGCTAGTTAAAGCTCCATCTCTGAAACATTTCTTTGAATGTTTTATTGTCCTAGTTGAACCAAAGAGGTCTTGTATTGATTTTGCCCTTTTCCTAAAACTCTGCAATCTTAGTTCAAAGTGCCTGATAACCCAAAATACTATGTCTAGGAGTTCCCTCTTAGTAGCTTGAGTTATTTGTTTGCCTTACTTATTTTTCCCCAAAGTCCGATAGTGATTTTTCTAAAGTTAGAGAGTCATATATCTCTATGTATCGCTTGAATGTTTATTTCTGTCCATCTATCAGTTTGAAGTTACATTTATCATGATTAATGGTTAGCCCTACCATATAAATGTCTGCTATTGAACTATTTATGTTTGAAAGCCTTTGTCCTTCACAAAATTAGTGTCCATCTCACGTCATTTTACCTAAAGATCCATTTTACCTTGATCAAATCGGCCCTTCAATATACCTTGTATCACCATTTGAGGCTTTCTCGACCTTTTCGACCCATAGCCTAGTTGATCTAACCATCTTTTTATCTATTTAGTCTTTGATCAGTTCCTCCCTCAAAAACTTAAAAACAAAACCAAAAACCTTCTTCATAACTAGCCTAAAATCAAAAACATAAGAAGCAAACAACTATACATCCCTTACACAAATAGAGAGAACCTTCTCTGAGTGCAGGAAGGCTAGGTCCTTGGGCTCCAAAGTTGATTTGATGTTACCCTGTCACTTGGATTGCCAATCAGCCAAATCACGGGACCCTAACTGTAACTTTCTTTTTAAATTTAACTTCCTATTACATTCTTTAAAATATATATAGAAACTAAAATTTCCATAAATTTCACTTTATTATTGTTTTCCACATTCCCTTCCCCAGCGTTACTTTGCACCTCTCGGTGCAAATACTAGTTATAAAATATTTTAATGATAACATATCAAATCAAATATTCACAACTCATGAGATTTAATTAAAATTTGGTCCTTAAATATTGACATTGATATCTGTACCATGATGACACATAGTGATGTATAATATTTTTTGTTTGTTTCAAATACTAGTTATAATACTATAAAATTAGTTACTTATGTATATGAACTAATACATATTTTTATTATTATATACATATTTTTATTATTATTATTTAAATTTCAAAATATAGTTTATTTATTATAATTTAAATTTCAAAATATAATTTATTTATTATTATTTAAATTTTAAAACATAAAATTTAATATTTAATTTTTCCAAAACTTAAATAAACTTTATAAAATTTTAAGTCAATTTTTTTTAAATTTCTCTTTATAAATATTTCTTAATTATGTCTTAAATTATTAATTTAAAAATACATTTTAAAATTATAATTTATAACTTATTAATAAAACAACAAAATTGAAATATAACCACGGAATAATAGGATTGATATTTGACCAGTTTAAAAGTTAGTTGTTTTAATTATGGAACCAAATTCCACACACATGAGGACCGAAATTCCAAACTTAATTTTAACGCTTTCTTAACAATGTATGCCGTGAGAATTAAGTGCTTTGGGGTACACGCGTGTCATATTAGTTCACTTGTTTGTCAAGGTTGAAAACATTTACCATGATTCAATTCTTTTGATTTACGCCAAAGCAAAAGTTGTTTCAAAATTTCAAAAGATTTGCAATAATATACACAATGTGGGAATCACATAATGATTGACTCTGGGCCACACCAACCTTTAACATGATTAGATTTTTGCTTACGGAGTTCGAATCTATGACCTTCACATCACAAGGTGACTTAACAATATAACCCATCACTTTTTATTCTATTCCCTGTGAACCATAATAATGATTCAATGAATTTGTTTTTTTTTTTTTTAAACCACGAATAAGAAATTATAGTTATTTATTCATAAATAGATTAAATTTAACATTAAATATATATTTACTTTATAATAATTTATTTATGAATATTTTATTCATATGAATTAATATACAATCCAAATTTAAAAAAAAATCATTTTTCATATTAAATTATAACAATTTTACATTGCACTAATTTCAATAATGATGCTGAAGATTAATGTCTATTGAAACCAATAAGGTATATCGAACCCTAAGAAAGAAATAGATTAATTCATATTTTTTAATATTTTATCTCTACGATCGAAGAAGAGGGAAATCAACATTCTTAGATCACTATAATTTCACTGACTAAACAAGTCAAGAAGGTTGGCAGTGTGGAAGATGCTATGGAAATGAGAACGGATGTGAGTAAGAAATGGACAATCCAAGAAAAATTGATTTTCATCTTCAACCCTCTTAGTATTGCACAATTGATAGATGTTTTGGGGATATACCAATGCTCGGTTTCACTACGAAGCTCATGGGAGTTAGCTCTTATCTTTACTCACGGAGTTTCGAATCATTGACCTTCACGTCACAGGGTGACTTAACAGTACACCCCATCACTTTTTATTCTATTCCCTATGAATGATAATAATGATCCAATTAAAAGATTTTTTTTTTTAATTTATTTAAATATTTTAAACCACAAATAAAAAATTATAGTTATTTATTCATAAATAGATCAAATTTAACATTAAATATATATTTACTTTATAATAATTTATTTATGAATATTTTATTCATATGAATTAATATACAATCCAAATTTATAAAAAAATCATTTTTCTTATTAAATTATAACAATAATACATTGCACTAATTTTAATAATGATGCTGAAGATTAATGTCTATTGAGACCAATGAGGTATATCAAACCTTAAGAAAGAAATAGATTAATTCATATTTTTTAATATTTTATCTCTATGATCGAAGAAGACAGAAAGCAACATTCCTAGATCACTATAATTTCACTGACTAAACAAGTCAAGAAGGTTGGTAGCGTGGAAGATGTTATGGAAATGAGAACGGATGTGAGTAAGAAATGGAAAATCCAAGAAAAAGTGATTTTCATCTTCAACTCTCTTAGTATCGCACAATTGATAGATGTTTTGGGGATATACCAGTGCTCGGTTTCACTACGAAGCTCATGGGAGTTAGCCCTTATCTTTTCAATTTTCATTTTCTTCTTTGTACTGATCAAGACAGAGATAATTCTAGTTAGCAAGAGTGGGGTTGATCGCCTCCTTATAATACCTTACTTCCTTTTCCCCTCTAGCTCCCTATCATCCCATATTTTAGCCTTAAATGTGGAAGTAATAGTATTTTTAATATTATCTGTATTCTCCAAAAGGATCTCCTCCTTTAGCCCTCAATAGGCAAGCCAAGATTAGGCATCCTTTTGCCAATTACGCTAGAGTCGTAGGTGAGAGTTTTGGTTAGAGTTAGAAGCAATTTGAGGGTTTTGGTTTCTATGTTGTAAATATTTTTCTTAAACATTAGATAGTAGGACATAACCATGCTTTCAATGGGGGAAATAATAGCTTCAGACAAAAGTATCATATAGGGAGTATTACCTTTAATCATGAGGTTGTAGGTTATACATTGCTTTTGGATCAACTCGATCTTCCTCCACAATTCTCTAGGAATATTGCAACCCCAAACCTCACATCCCTAAAAAATAACAGGGGTGATGAGAGCCTCAAAGATATTTTTTTTTTTTTTAACTCCAAACTCAGAGATTAGTCGTCTTGTAGTTATTTTCAAGCTCACACTAAGATTTCTCGTTGTCAATAAACCTTTTCTCAATGCTATAATTCTAATTGAGTCAACGATGAATGTCAGTAACTAAATATTTGTATGAGCAAACCTTCTCCAGGTAATTGTTACCATAGATGAAATTTTCATAGTTGATCCTTTTGGATCTAATTATCATGACTTTAGTCTTGTTGAGAAAAAATCATGGAGGATTTTAAGCTATTTTTTGAGATCCTCATGGGTTATGGCTAGTATAACAATATTTTCATCATAAAGGAGAACAATAATAACCATACCGATGAGCTTGGGACCAACGCATCTTGGAGCTTCCAGCTATGATTCTAGCTTATCAATATAAATTCCAAAAAAGGTAGGGGATAGGGGACACCCTTTCTTAACATCGATATTGCATTTAATTTATTTAGACCAACCCTCGATGGTCTTAATAATGGTGAAAAAATTCTCATATAGTCAAATCACAACAACCCTCAACTCAAGAGGAACCATTATCTCTTTAATTATTTTCCATAACTTATCTCGAGGAACCATGTCGAAAGCTTTTATAAAGTCAACAAAACAACAAAAGAGATCAGTTTTACTTTTGGGAAATTTCTCAACAATAATCCTAAGAGTGACAAAATGGTCAATATTTAATTGATGTCTTCTAAAACCAACTTTCTCTTTAACTCATTTACCATGACTTTCAAACCATACAATAATATTATTTTCCAAAATGAGCCCTTAGAGTTTTGCTAAGATGTAATCAATCATAATGGTCCTATAATTAGAGAGAAAAATTTTATCCCCACTTTTAAAGATATGCATAATAAATCTTTGAGTACAATGCTTAGGGAAGTTGTGGTTTACTACCGAATTGAGAAGCTTGTGAGTATGAGGGATGAGGATAGACAATCCCATTTTGAAAATTTTAACTTGGTAGCCTTCATTATCCTTGGCTTTCCCATTAGCATCTTCCAGAGAGAAAATATCCTCCTATATAGGATTGTTAAATATTCTTCCCATGATGTCCGAAGAGTCATAAAAATTCTTAAGATAAGTATCCCAGTTCTTCACGGGGATCACATTATTTTATTTTATTTTACAAACAAGTATATTCCTCCAAAATTTTATAGGCTCAACTTTAGAAAGGTGGAAAAGAAACTCTTTCCTCTTAATAATATAGGACCTTTTCTTCTTTTTGATAATATATTTGTACATACTTATTTTTTTAATCTATGTAGTTTCATTATGAGCATCTATAATAAATTTTCGGGAAATTTTACAATCATTGTCATACCAAGGGTTGGAAATTCTATTATTCTTTTTGTATGACACCTCAGTAGGGAATTTGTTAATGGGATTGGAAATGGTATTGGGGTAGGGAATAGTGTAGGGAATTTGTTAATGGTATTGGAAATTACATTATCATGAACATACCATTAATATTCTTTACCATCCAACAATCTCCTTATTCATTCTCAAAATATCATTTATTCCATGTTGTTATATACCAAAGAAAGATTTCAGCCATGATTGTAGCAACCGCCTCAATTTGTTTTCTAGGGTTGCATGAGGACATGCAACACATTTGATCTAGGTGGATATTGGTGGCCACCCGCATATTCCACTTGGGGCCCCACCATTGTCTCTCTCAATTTGTTTTCACAACTTACTATTTTTAGCAGTTTTTTCAGGTCTTGAACTTCCGGAGCCATTTTGAGGCCCCAAACGGAGATAGTATGCTGAAGTTACATCCCCAAGAAGTTGAAACACCAATTTACCCAAACGGGGCACATAATTTTGAAGCTTCATCTCCTAGGGTTAGGTTTTGGACATTTAGAGTTCTCCATTGTTTCTCCATAATAAATAGGCCCTCAAGCCTCATTGTAACACAGTTCAGATGTCTGTAGCTGCCACATCTCTTCTCAAAGATTCGCTACCAACACCCTAGCTATTTTATTTCTATCATGTTTGTAAAGATATTTCTGTGATTTGATATTAATGAAATGAAGCCTTATTTCCGTTGTATTTATATGTTTATGGTTATTTCTGTATTCTGTTGCGTTCCTGCATAAATCCGTATCAGTGTTATCAGAGCGGTCTACTTTTTCTCGATCCTTCTTTGCATGTCCCCAATGAGGTCGGGGTATAAGGAGTTAGGGCTCGATTTAGTGGAACCTTCGCAAGATCAACCTCGCAAACCCCGATGGACGCCCATGGGGGATGAAAAGAAAGATGAGGGAGTAGGAGATCCTATTAAAATATTGCTTGAGGAGGCCCTCAAAAAACAAAGGAACTCGATGATGGATAACTTTGACCAAATCCTTCAATGACTGCCCACCGGTGGCGCATCTGCATCCAACAGCCACTTTGGAGGTGCGACTCCCTTTAAGGTACAAGTAAACTTTGACATTCCCATATTTGAGGGTCAAATAGATGCAGATGCCGTAGATAGATGGTTGAATCTATTAGAAGGATATTTCTCGGTTCATGACTTTTATAACCAAGAGAAGATTATTTTTTCACTCCTCAAAGCTACCCCCCATGTCAAGGATTGGTGGGAAACCTACTGTGAGAAAAAGGACGAGACAGAACCCTCTCTATTCTCAACCGTACCCACTTGGAATTCTTTCCAAGATGCCATCAAGGAACAATACTATCCTATGGGGAGCTATGAGGACAAGTACATACAATGGACCACGCTGCGACAACAAAAGGATCAAGATGTGCATGAGCTAATGAATTTGTTCCATACCCTATGCACAAAGTTGGGTATCAAAGATTCAGAGAAACATTTGCTGCTAAAGTATCGCGGTTGTCTGCACAAATATATTCAGGAGGAAATGGAGTTCCTCGACATCTCCTCGCTTGGTACGACATATCGGTATGCTGCCAATATTAAGCAGAAATTCAAATAGAAGAAGCGAGACTTTGGATTTGCGAATCAAAAGCAAGGGAAAGGTGCCCCCAAACCGCAGAACAAAGGGCAAATCCAAGGCATGGCGGCCCAAGACAACCTGCCAAAGACATAAGAAAAGAACAACACCGCGAAGCCAAAGAAGGACACGGGAAAGTGGTGTGAGTTCCATAAGAGCTCTACTCACAACACAAGTGAGTGTCAGGCCAAGCAGTCACTGGTGGCCGAGATGAGGGCTTCTGAATCAGATGCATGCTTCGACCCTGAATCAGAACCTGACAAGGGGAAGTAGATTATTGATGCGGAGCCCAACGCCATTTTTCCCACTACGAAGATCCAGAAGGAGGAACCAGAAGATCCAGAGGAGGAAGAGCGTCTCTTCCACTCCTAGATGTGGGTAAAGGGTTCCCTGCTATGGTTCATTGTCGACAATGGGAGCCAAAAGAACCTCATTTTAGCAGATGCCATGAAGCGGTTGGTTTTGCCGACCACAGTGCACCCACAACCATACACCATCGGGTGGCTTCACCAAGGACGGGATCTCCGCGTCAGCCAGAAGTGCCACCTTCCCTATAGCATCAAGCCCTTCACGGATGAGGTATTGTGTGACATTACTCCTATTGATGTTTTTGATGTATTATTAGGCCAACCATAATTGTGGAAGTGACATGCTGTGTATGAGTCTAGGCCTTGCGCTGTTATTTTTACTTTGGGAAATAAATTGTACAGAATACTACAGGTACCCCCGCCTCCCACTATCTCTTTGGTTACTACAAAACAATGCAGTAAGCTCATTTCCCAAACTAGGAAATTTGTTTTCCTGATGATCTGCCCCCAGGGCAAGAAGAAGACTGTGGCCACGACCTCCAGACATGGCTCCTTTGCACGACAACAACAAATAGACAAGGTTGTGGAGGAGTATGGGAACATATTCACCTCTCCCATAGGGGTGCCTCTACATTGTTAGGTCAAGCACCCCATTGACCTGACCCCAGGTGCACCGCTACCCAATGGACTGATCTATAGGCGCTTTGTTCTGGAGAGTGATGAAATCAAGAGGCAGATTCAGGAGCTGCTGTAGAAAGGTCACATCCGGCCAAGTTCATTGCCCTGTGGGAGCCCGATCATGTTTGTACAGAAGAAGGATGGGACTTGGAGACTCTGTATTGACTATCGAGTGCTGAACAAGATCACTGTCTGAAATAGGTACCCGATCCCACGGATTGATGACCTTCTGGACCAACTCGAAGGGGAAAAATATTTAAGCAAGATCGACTTGAAGTTTGGGTATCACCAGGTACCAATCAAACCCTCTGATGTGTGGAAGACTGCCTTCAAAGCCAAGGAAGGCCTTTTCAAATGGCTCGTCATGCCTTTCGGATTGACAAATGCTCCTGCAACCTTCATGAGGTTGATGGATTACATATTGCGTCCATTCACCAACTCATTTGTAGTGGTATACTTGGATGACATTCTAATCTTCAGCTAAACTTGGGAAGAGCACCTCCACCACATTCGAGAAGTCCTCCAAACACTGTAGCAACACAAGTTGTGTGCCAATTTGGAGAAGTGCACTTTTGGCATGACCGAGGTTCAATATCTGGGATACATTATTGATGAAGGGGGGTGCATGTGGATCCAGCCAAGATCCAAGTCATTTGGGATTGGCCAGCCCCAACCACGCTAACAGAGCTTCACAACTTTCTAGGTCCTACTAATTTCTACCGCAGATTCGTGTTGGGATTCTCTCATATCACTTGGCCCTTGAGTCAAGTCACCAAGGGAGGAGCGAAAGCAAAATTCTGTTGGTTGGAATCTCAACATAAGGCATTCATATAATTGAAACATCGCCTCTATTCTGCCCCAACGCTCACATTACCAGACTTGCAACAACCATTTGAGATCATGACAGATGCCTCTGACTATGCTATTGGGGCGGTTCTTACTCAACAGGGGCATCTAGTGGCATATCATAGTGAGACATTGTCTGACACAATTCGAAAGTATCCCACTTATGATAAAGAAATGTATTCCTTTGTGCAGGCTTGTCGACAATGGAATCATTACATTTTGGGGAAGGAGACAATCATCCACATAGACCACCGACCCCTACAGTACATACAGACACAAGGGAAGTTGCAGAACGATCGCCATCAGAAGTGGTCCACATATCTGCAGCAATTTCATTTGAACATCAAGTACAAGAAGGGTAGCACCAATAATGTTGCAGACTACCTCAGCTGACCACCGATCATGGACATAACCACCATTCTAAAATCTTGTGGGCATGAGACTTCTAATTGGCCGCCTCTCTACAAGAAAGATCTATAATTCAACTACACATACAAGGCACTCTTGGGGGGTATGCAAGTTCCAAATTTTCACCTCCAAGATGCACTCTTATGTCACCTGGGACACCTTTTTGTTCCTTCAAGCGAGCATGCCAAGATGATATGGGAAGTGTACTACAGTCGAGTCATTGGGCATTTTGGGGTTGAGAAAACAGTGGCAGTACTGCAGAAGTATTTCTATTGGCCGAACCTTCGACAGGATGTTGGGAAGTACATCAGATCCTGCACTGCTTGCGCCATTGCCAAACCAACCATCAAGAAGCAAGGGCTCTATAATCTGCTACCTACCCTTAGTCGACCTTGGGAATCCATCTCCATGGATTACATGTCAAGCCTTCCTTCTACTAAGCATGGAAACGACTGTGTTTTCGTGGTTGTCGATAGATTCTCAAAGATGGCCATTATGGTGGCCTGCAAGAAGAATATCACAGTAGAAGCCACTGCTAAACTCTTCTTTGAATGAGTGTGGGTGCACTTTGGGATCCCACAGTCTATCATATCAGGTCGCGACAATAGGTTCCTCAGCAAATTTTGGTCCAGCCTCTGGTCAATGTTGGACACCAAGCTCACCAAGTCCACAGCTTTCCATCCCCAAACTGATGGCTAGACAGAGGTCGTCAACAGGGTGATTGTACACATTCTACGCATGTTCAATTCAAAGCATCCACGCACATGGGATGAGAGCCTTCCCTATGTACAACACAGTTATAACCGAGCTCTCCACAACTGAACCGGCCATCGCCCCTTCCACGTGGGCTTGGGATTCCAGCCACTATGTCCCATTGACATAGCCATGCCATTTGCAGATACTCAGGCCGATTCGGCTCATGTCAAGTCTGAAGCTGACAAAGAAAACAACTTCATCGAGTGCATTCAGCACATCCGACAACAGGTTCATGACATATTGGACAGAGCCAATGCTAAGTACAAGTAACGACATGATCAACATCGGGTGCCACACAACTTCCAGGTGGGCGATAAAGTGTGGCTACATTTGCAGAATGAGCACCTCACTGGACCCCACTGCAAGATTCAACCACTCTGATATGGGTCGTATACCATTACCAAGGCTTTAGGGAACAATGCCTTTGAGCTTAGTGTTCCACCATTCCTTGGTCTGCACCCAGTCTTCAATATAGACCACCTTCTTCCCTACTTCCCACCTCTATTGGACACCTCTTACATTGCAAAAGAACTCACACCAAAAGAGTTAAACCTAGACTGCATGGAACAAGCCCCCACAGACTGTATCATGGACATGCAAATCAAGAACATTTGCTGACAGAATATCCAACAATATTGGGTTGTCAAAGCTGGCCAAATCCTGCACCAAGGCAAGTGGTTCACCAAGGACCAAGTTCAATAGAAGTTTCCTCATCTCATGGAGGAACTCAACGAAATGGGGACCATTGCTTCCTAAGGGGGGAGGAATGATCCAGGTGGATATTGGTGGCCACCCACCTATTCCACTTGGGGCCCCACCATTGTCTCTTTCAATTTTTTTTCACAACTTACTATCTTTAGCAGTTTTTTGGGTCCTAAAATCCCGGAGCCGTTTTGAGGCCCGAAACGGAGATAATATGCCGAAGTTACGTCCCCAGGAAGTTGAAACACCAATTTACCCAAATAGGGTCCGATTTATGGTTGTCCCTGCTACTTGTTGCTGTTAGAGTCTCGTGATTTGGCTGATTGGCAAGCCAAATGACAGTGTAACATCAAACCAGTCTTTGAAGCCCAAGGACCTAGCCTTCCTGGACTCAGAGAGGGCTCTCTCTGTTTGTGTAAGGGATATCTATGTGTTTGCTTATTGTGTTCTGATTTTAGGGTAGTTATGAATTAGGTTTTCTGGTTTTGGTTTTTAGGGTGTGAGGGATGAAACTGATCAAAGATATAAGATAGGTAAAAATATGTCAGATCGACTGAGCTATGGGGTCGAAAAGGTCAAGAAAGCTTTCAGATAGTGATACAAGGCTGTTGAAGGGCTGATTTGGTTCGAGGTAGAAAGGATCTTTGGGAAAAATGGAGTAAAATGGACATCAAGTTTATGAACAACAAAGGATTTCAAGCATAACTTGTTTAATAGCAGACATAAACATGGTAGGGCAAACTATTAATCATGAGAAATGTAACTATAAGCTATTCAATACATAGAAATGAACATTCAAGCCATGCATAGAGATATATAACTCTCTAACTTCGGGAAATGGCTATCAGACTTTGGGGAAATACACTTAAGACAATACTTCAAGTTATTGGGCACTTTGAAAACAAGATTTCATAGTCTTAGGCAAAGGGCAAGATCAGAACAAGACCTCCTTGGTTCAACAAATGACAATCTAATCAGTCAAAGAGAAATTTCATGGATGGAGCTATGGCTAGCCATGAGTAAGTAGGGCATACCGTAAATCATACTTAGCATGCATAAAACCATGAACGAAAACAAGCAACAATATCCTTAAGTTATTAAAGAGCAATCAAGAATTCTTTAATGTGACTAAGAATGAAGAAAACATGGAAGCTATGAAGAAACAGGAAATTTGAGGTGCCTCCAAGGGTATGTCTCAAATTTGTTCTCAACTGTTCTATAGCAAGCAAGAAAACATGGATTTATGAATGAAAACTAGGAAACAAAACAAAGAGAGATACACTATACCATTCTACCAAGTCATGGAATCCAACAACAATCCTCTTTCATCATCCAAGAACATCCAAGAGACTATCCAAAAGCATGAGACAAGTATTTCTTCCAAAGCTTATATGACCATATATTGCTTCTATCATCAAGTTCAGCCTTGTTTACAATGAAAGCCTTTGGAATATATAGGCCTAAGTGAGGAAAACCTCTTAGTTCAGTTTGCAATCTCATTGGCCTATCCAAAATATCTAATCTTGTCCTTGAGGCTTTGCAAAGCCCAAGGCACAAAATATCTCATAAAATATCTAAAAAATGCTAAAAGAGGGAAATAAATTGACTTTTCATAACTTCTCATGTGCAAAATAAGCTAAACGCACATGAGGAAAAAGCAGTTTTTAAAGGTTCAATTTTTACAAAAATACTCAAAAATTACATCAACAAAAGGTCCCCTGACTTGCCGGCAACTTTTGGCAGCCTTCTCGATGTCGAAACGAGGCTCATGATAGCTCGTTGGAAAGCTCTAAGTGTCTAATTTATGAAGAAACTATAATTTTCTCAATATGATGCTTGGAAGTCCTCCAAAAATAGGACTGTGTGTAAAAAACCAAAAAATAAGGTTTGCTGATAGACCGGGCAGAGTGTAGAAAAAGCAGGCAATTTTTGCCATTTCGGGGGAGAAAATGATCTTCAAATGTCCTGAAAATTGCTGAGTGTGTGCTCCTAAAATTATGGCATCCAATGATACCATTATCCTCCTTTGATGATCCCCCAAAATGAAATGGCGAGGCCCATGAGTTTTGGCCAAAAACCCAAACATGACAAAAAACCAAAATATGTCGAAATTTGCCCAAAATTGGTGAGCATGACCCTCAAGGGTTATCAGCAACATGTTGTGAAGCAGAGGCAAAAATATGACGTCTTGAGGTGCCTTTCCTCACTTTCTGTGCCGGGTGCTTCCCTTTAGCTTCCTTGAGCTTTTCTTGAGCAACCTTCAACTTGCGTCGGGCAAACTGATTTAACTTTTTATAATGCCCCGTCATTCTCCTTTGAAGGTCTAAATCCCTGTTTTCCCTCTCCAATTTCTTCTCCAAGTGGTCATTGACTCTCTCAGGCCATGCTTCCCTATTGTTCTCTATCTCTTGCTCGAACAATGCAGTGAGAGGGGTAGATTGGAGAAGGGCATTTCCTCTTCTTTTTGCTTCTCAAGAGCCTTTTTAAGCCCTATGGTTCTTGTCCTCTTTCGCCTAGGCTGATCTTCACCTTCACTTTCATCAAACTCGCCCATGAGTTCTTCCAACCTTACTTGTGCTTTAGAGGCCTCCTTCTTGTACTTGGTCGCCCTTGTTTCATAAAAAACCATATGGACACTCATTTGCCTATTTTGGATTTGCAAAAATTGATTGAAATTCCTAGCTCTATGAAGATCATCCTTCAAAGCATCAATTTGGCCTTCCCTATGGATCAAGAGGTTTTCTAGAATCTGGGCCTCATTATCACTATCATCGCTTTGGACTTGGATGATGTCGAATGCACTCTCCTGTTCATGACTACCTTCTACCTTGCCCTTCCCTTTACTTTGGGTGGCTATTCTAGTGCTTTTCCTCCTGGGCAAATCAATCATGGGCTTCTTTGGCAATCTTCCTTTACTTCGGAGGGCCCTTGTCACTTTGGAGTGAAAACTCTAGGCACTCTTTTCTTTGCTGTCCAGGGCTTAGCCTTTTTAGGAGAAGAGGGCATGAGCCCTTTACCTTTGTCACCTTGCTTCTCTTCTTTTGAGTTTGTTGTTCTTCTTGAAGAGGTTGTTGTTCCTGAGGATGCTGTTGTGCATCATGTTTTGGCTGCCCTTGCTCATCACTGTCATGCCCTTGTTCATCATCTTCATGCTGCTGCTCTATCTCATAAGGTTGTTGTGTGTCCTCTTTTGACTGTTCTTGCTCATCACTATCATGCTGCCCTTGCTGCTCTGTCTCACCCTCACTGTCAGGCTGCTGTTCAACACTTTCTTCCCCCTCCCCTTGCTGCTATTCATCATCACTGTGATGTTGTTGTGTGCCATCATAAGGCTGTTGTTCACCCTCATCATGAGTCTGCTGTTCACCCTCATTGTGAGTCTGTTGTTCAACACTTTCTTCCTCCTCCACATGTCCTTCTTCCTCTTGCTGGTCACTTTCTTCTCCTTCTTCATGTTCCTTTGTTTGTTCTGTAGTAAACTTGAGTTTTTTAGGAGTGGGTCTGCTAGAGGAAGGTGAAGGATGATGAGTAGGAGCTGTAGGGGATGTATGGACTGGAGGGACAGTGGAGAAATCTGTATGAGTGACGAAAACATCCCAAGAGACCTCTCTCTTTTCAAGCTGATGAAGAATGATGATTTTGATGAGAGAGTGGTGGAAGAGACAGACTATTTGTTGTGAAGGAGGCTTCTTCTAGACAGTGGAGGCCATTTTCTCAATGCTCTTGTGTAAGAAGAAAGGAAGATTTAGCAATCTGGCCCTAGTGAAATGCATGAGCAGTCGAATGTGATATGCATAAATTCGGGAGAATCTTCCCTCACAAGTGAAGTACTTCATGATAATCTTCATGAGAGGGGCGTAACTGGCTAAAAGATATGAGAAAGGGAAAATAGAAGGACATGACTCTCTGTGCTCAGGTTTTAGAAAGGGCTTGTAATCATCCAAGTCCAAATGGCTTTGTTTAAACCATTTCTCACCAATATAGGGAATTTTAGTGGCCTTGGAGATGGATCTTGGGGAGAACTTGAAGTCAAGGCCTGCCAACTGGAAATGCTTGTCTCAAAACCTCAAAGCACAAAGATGTGTCAAAGGAGAGAAACTCTTCACCTCTTGCACGCTTTGGAAAAAATCTAAGCTCCCGACCTCATGGAAATTGAACAAGACTGATGGGTGTGCATTCACTTCTTCAGTGGAAATAGGTTCATATCTCTTATGAAATCCACTCCTACTATCCTGTCTGGGAGGCATCTTGTTCTGGATGCTCTCTGCAAAACCAAACTACCTCAAAAAGGTTTTCAAGAATGTGTTCTTCAAACAAAACTCTGCCTTCTCTGTTAATCGTTATTTGATCAAGGTAAATTTGCCTCAAAGCCGTTTGAAATGTTTTCTTTGATATAGGTCTCTGCTCCTCTCAGAACACTGCTCTTTCCCCTTTGTATGCCAATCAACAAGTAAATTTAATAATAAGCCCACAGTCAACTAAAATGTATACACATAGTCAAAGGGTCACTGTGTTTAGGTAAAGTCATCAAGCTCCTTGTGTTTTGGTGTGAGCACAAACAACCCTGTATCAGGAAAACACCCCTCCTAATCAAAATACTGCTCTTTTATTCACTATTCCTCATCCATAGTTATATAACAACACCTTCAAACTAATTTAACTGCTTTACTCATTTAAAGTTTTCTTTATAGAACAAAGGAGAAAACAGTGGTTTTTTCCCTTTTTACCCCACAGAGATGACTTTTGAAACAACGAGGCACTTATACAATGATCACTACTGCTGAAGTTAGGCCTACTTCTTTGCTTTTCAAACCCTGTTTTTCTCCCTTCAAACACTGCCTCCTCCTTTCAACTTGTTTGAGGGAAATTTGTTAGGTCTTTTGACAGCAATCAAAATCCACTACTTTCACTATGTCAGGGTTTGGGCAAACAAAACCATGGCAGTTTTGAGTCTCAAACATAAAACACAACTCCTTATTTTCACTATCTCCTACCCACAGTTAGACAGAACACCTCTATATTGTAAAAATAGCTTTACTCATTAAATTATGTTCCATGGGCAAAGATGGCAACACTGATATTGCTTTTCACCACTATAACAGAGCTGACATAGTTCATGTTTTTTGCCTTATCTTGAGGGTAGCTCTAGGTTCTTCGAAATTAATGAATTAATCCACTAACCCCCACTGCAACAGATTTCTTCAACACACTTAACACATCACCTTGATTCACACTGGAAGTTTCATTTTTTTTACCATCATTTAGTCTTGGAAAAACACAGCATTGATCACCCTTTAGAAATTTGAAAATTCCAAGGGGGCACATAAATACCTTGAAAATTTGATGGTAGTGTTGTTTGAGGAGTTTGAGCTGCTTTCAACTTGTTTGGAGGCGTTTTGATGGCTTGAAATGTGCGCGGAACATTTAGAATGAGAGAACGCCACACAAAGCAAGCTGTCAGGTCACTTGTCGGGCGATTGTGAATGGCGCTTGCAGGCGCACCGCACAACAACTGAACCCCCGTGTAAAAATGCGCCTGAACGTGCCGCGCAACCTTTAAGCCCGAAAAACTCTGTGAATTCACTCAAAACTTCTTTCTCCGGTCTCGTGAATAGCAAAAGGGGAGTGTTGTTTGCATTTTGTAATTTCAAAATAGATTTGCAATGGTCCTTAACTCCGTTTGAAAGTGAAAAAGCCAAAGTACCTTTGAGTTTGACTTGTGAGGGTTTTGAAAACTTCTCTCTTTAAACCAATGCCTTTGTTTATTTGAAAACACAACCACAGGGATTTTGAATGGGCTATGAGGGGCCCATACTCTAAATAATGTTGGCAAAAGGCTGTGCATGATATTTTAACAGCTTGAATAGATATGAACCTATTTACTCATAAGAAAAAAAAATCAAGGGCCAACTCCTTTCACTGTTTGGTTATAAAAGGGGGAAACATGTCTCTCTTCTGCTTATATTTTCTTGTCAGAGGGAAACCTGGCTTAACACCACATAGTGATAGTAAATGCATTCTTCAAAATGCCTTTCTCTTTGATTGCGAGGCGAAGGCTAGTTGTATTCACCTAGGCTTTATCATCCTTTGTCTATCAAGAAGGGCGCTTCTTCCAAAAAACCTTTCCTTTGCTCAAAATGTACCAGCAAGGTATCTTTGACCTCTGTTATAAGGAGCAGGCCTTCATTTGAAGCAGTGGCATGCATTATTGTTTTTGAAAGTTGTTCCAAAACGTGGAAAAACATGCCATAATACTTCTTGCATTTTTATGAACAGATGTGTTTAGTTGCAATACCTCTTTTGGAAAACTAAGTACAATTTGCCTTCTTGTCCACTGTGATGAGCTATTAAAAGACATTCCCTCATGAACAGGAAGAAAAAGTACCCTTTGAAAAATAATTATCATTCTTTGGCTTGTGTCATGACCCATCTCATCAACCACTTTTCAACTCTATTTTGTTTGAAAGAACAGAGACTGAATGTTAAGCTTGTTCATCAAGGAGATGATTTTTTTGTAACCTTTTAAGGAAATCACACCTTTTAGCAAAGTTTGTACATTTATTGGCTCCAGACTGTCTTTGAAAACAAACTCTGATAAGAGATAATCCAGCTTCCTTGATAGTTACAGTACTCATGCTTTCCCTTTGTTTTTGACATGCTTGCTTTATTCAGAAGCTTTCAATTGTCTCCTATTTCTCTTACCATTTGTCTCTCAATCAGTGAAATCCCTAAAATTAATCACTGCTCTAGCCCTCTGCTTATGGATGAAGGAGGCCTATTTTGAAAAATTCCTGATTTCCTTCCAACCTCTGTCCTAATCAAAAGAAGAATGTTTGGTGAACATATTGATATTGGTTTCCCTTATACATGATGGAAAAAGCTAGTTAGAGACTAGGTCTGTTGGACTCCTTTGGCTATCTGCTCAATAATGTTTCTCCATTAATGATCAACTCATTAGCTTTATATTGTAACTCAAATAAAAATGGAGCTTATGCAAACAACCTTTGAAAAGCGCCACTACTTTGCCTCTGCCTTAGACATTATTTTTATTCAGAAACCCTTATTTTCTGTCTCACTGTAAACAAAGTTTGTCTTTACAGTTAGTGAAAAACTTAAAAACAGTTTTTTCCTTAGGCCCTCTGCTTATAGATGAAGGAGGTTCTTCAGTCTTCAAACCCTCTGCTTATAGATGAAGGAGGTTTTTAGTCATGTCATATCATCAGCCCTTTGACAGTGTTATTTTTCCTTTCACTGTCCTTTCAGGCTTTGACTGTGATCGCAAGATCTTAATGAAAAACTCTCTGCTATGTAGCTACACCCCAGGCTCAAGATCACATTGAGAAGCAACTGTCTTCTCATGTGGAGCCAAATATTGTCTTCTGGGATGGTGGTATGCCTCTGTCTTTGAAAGATCCATTAAAACACTGTAAAAATACCTAAAATCAGTTTGACCTATGGTACATGTATTGCTGAGACTTGAGGGTGTATTAGTGGCGCGACCTAGGGCTGTAACCAACTTTATTTGCAGAATGGGAAGGTTTTTTATGACTGGTCTATAGAAGGTAGAGGTTCTTTGGCTTTAGAGTGGTTTTCCAAGGGAGAAATGCCTAAAGCGCCACTACCTAACTTAGGGGAGACTTTTTGGACAGATTTGGATTGTTTCTTTAGAGCTGATGGGAAAAATAGTATGGCTGAGGCTAGATAGGACTTTGATAATGAGGTTTCATCTCCTCATGGGCAGACTTAAGGGTAAGAGGGCAAAAAAAATTTATGGGTGTTTTCCAGCTGGCAAATTTGACAATTTTTAGATCAGCTGCTAGAAAACTTGGCTGTTACAACTAGTCATCACCAACAAGTGAAAAATACTGATGACTAACAGCTTCCACTTGAAAACTATTTTTGAAGTCTCCCTTTAAAGTACCATTGTCCAAAGTCTGCCAAAGAGGTTTGTTTTGATCATACCCTTTGTACTTGCTCAAATAATTGTTTTGAAGGTCTTTATAGCTGTAATCAAAGATGTTTAGGAGTTCCCTCTTCTATGAATGCATTTATTTGTGAATCTTGAATGTTTTCTTATCCTTTAAGTGAAATATTTGGATGAAATAGACTCTTCCTCGACTCCTAGATTTCATTTTACAAGTTTGTCTTGAAATTTTTATTTGTTGAAGTGTGATTTGTAGAATTCATGGTTAGCCCTGTCTATAAAATACTCTTTCATGTTCAAATGATGTTTTGAGTCCCTTTGTTGAGAAGTACATATAATTAAGGATTCTTAATTGCCCTTAGTTCTACTTTTCATTCTAAAACCCTTAATGTTCATTTCATTTCACCTGAAAAATTTGTAGATCCAATAACCAAGTTAGATTTGCCCTTTGATACCCCTGATTTTGTTTCCCAATGACTTAGATATTTCCCTTTTCTATCTATGCTGCCTAGATCATCATGTCCCATCAAACAATAAAACAAACTCATGCTTAATAACTAGCCTAAAAACAACCTTTTACAAGAAAACAAGTCATATCTTTGCAAACAATTGAGAGATCTATCTCTGAGACTAGGAGGGCTAGATCCTAGAGCTCTAAAGACTGGTTTATGTGTTGCCTTGTCATTTAGTATGCCAATATGCTAAATCAAAATATCCCAATAGTTATCAAAATAAATCATCGCCAGATACATTTGCTGTCCAAACAACCCAACAAGGATCTTCCTCATCTAGATAGCCTCACAAGTTTCTTGACTATCAGCCATGTACTTTTCTTCTACTAAACTGAGTGCAACTGATCTCTGCTTTCTGCTATACTAGGAAATTGTTTCTAACCCAATACTGTAGATGCCTCTTGATGTGCTCTTCCTTTCGGACGGAATCCCGTCCTAATCTGCATCTGTGAAGCCTTGGAGCTTCACTCCCTTCACCTGCATGTACCATAGAAAAAACTGAGTGGTGCCTTTGAGGTATCTCAACACATGTTTGGCTACCTTCCAATAGAGCTTGGTAGGCTTAACCATAGCTTGACTAAGCTGGCTAACCACATAACATATGCTCGTTCGTGTGTTCACCAAGTACATAAGTGAACCCACAAGCTACCTGTAGATGGTAGTTTATACCACTTCGCCTGAAGTAGCGTCTTCCTTCCTCTAATTCTCTGCTAGAGGAGTCAACATGGGTTTGTTTCTCTCCATGTGAAACTTCTTTAGAATATCATTGGCATACTTGCCCTAAGATACAAATAGCTCCCTACCTCTTTACCAAATTTCCAAACCAAGGAAATAATGCAAGAGCCCCATATCCTTCATCTCAAATTCTCTTGAAATATCCACTTTGCAAGATATGATCACCTGCTTATCACCTGTCAGAATCAAATAGTTGACACAATACAATAATCAATATTTTACCTTCTAGCACAATATGGTAAAGGTTCGTATCTGCTTCACTTTTGGTGAAGCCCAACCCGGTGAAGTAGTTGTCGATCCTGGTGTACCAAGCATGAGGTGCTTGTTTTAGTCCATACAACCTCTCTTGATTATGCATACATACGAATCTCTGTCGAAGGTCTCAAATCCCTTCGACTACTCCATGTACACCTCTTCCTCAATCACTCAGTCGAGAAAGGTTGTATTTACATCCATATGATGTATCCACCATCCCATCTACATTGAAAGTGCAAGGATATATTTTATTGGAAAGTACCTTTAAACTGGAGCAAAAGTATCCTCGTAAAAAATTCCCTCACCTAAGAGAACCCTTTGGCCACGAATCTAGCCTTGTGTTTCTCAACACTCCCATCTGCTACTTTCTTCACCTTGTAGATCAACTTGGATCCTACATCTGACTCGCCTTTTGATCTTTGGAAAACTTCCCATGCACTGTTTTCTGATGACGGAGTCATACTCCTCTACCATATAATCAACCCATAATGGTCGCTACACTACTTTCTCAAATGAAGATGGCTCACTCTCTACACTCTTTCACATAAGAGCCATTTCGCCAGTGTGTCCATCTAGGGACCATCTCTGCCTACGTTGTGATGTGGGTGCTCCCACATTCTCTCTAGCATCAAGCACCAACCTCTTAGCCTCTATGGTGCACTTCCTTCCGTCTCTGCATGAGTGGGTGCTTCCACTCTTTGTTCCTCTGCTTGTGGCTACTCCACATCTTGAGGTTCTTCTTTAGAAGCTAAGAGCTTCCCAACGGCATGCAACTGAAGCTTCCTCTCAAGGGAAATTCACATGGCCTTCTCTTCATTGAATTTCACATCTCTCCTGACAACTGCCATCCTGAGAGATAGCATGTACACCCGATATTTATGAGATTATCGGTCTACCCCACAAATATTCCAACTCAATTGTTGGTTCTAGCTTTTTCCTAGCATATTTGGTTACATGACAATAAATTGATGTACCAAAAATTTTAAAGTGCGCCACATCTCATTTCTTACCTGAAAAGCTTCCTTTTGTGTACATATCTCGAGAATGTGATGAGGACTTATGTTTTGCACAAATAATGTTATGTTGCATGCTTCAACCCACAAGTGCAATGGTAGACCCTAATCATGCAACATCGCTCATGATTCTCCCACAATAGTTATGTTCTTCCTTTCTACAACCCCATTATGCTATGGGTTATGAGGTGCTATAAATTCCCTTTGAATGCCTTTTGAAGCCCAAAACTTATTGAATTCATTTGACACATGTTCTCCACCATTGTTGCTCCTAGAGTGCCTTCACTTTCTTCCTGTATCTTTCTCAACAAGTGCTTTGAACTCCCAAAATTTTGAGGACGTCTGATCTTTATTGTGCTTGAAGAATATCCAAAACTTGCATGGAAATTGATCTAAAAAAATCACATAATACCTATGTTTTGTTTTGGAGTTTGTTGAGAATGGTCCACACACATTTGAGTGAACTCTTTCATGGATTGCCTTCGCTTGTCTGTCATTATCATGACAAGTGGCTTTGGTGTACTTACCCAATGTATACCCTTTGCATGTATCTCTCTGCTCAAGTGCACCATTGGGAAGTCCTGTAGAAATCTGTTGCATGATATTTGAAGTGTCATGATGTAGATGGCCCAGTAATCTATGCCATAACTCACCAATGTCTCGACTTTGTACCCTCTCTTCTTTCGTGCTCAAGGAAAAACAATCTTCTACATCCAATTTGCAGAGGTTCTTTACCCAAACCCCAATCTTCTTCACCTATCCCATGGCTTTGTGATGAAGGAATTCATTTCCTCTCCTAAAAATCACAACATAAACATGATCTTCTAACATAGCAAATGAAACTAAATTCTTCTTTAAATCGGGAACATACATGCCATCTTTTAATGTGAGAGGAGTACTAGACTCCCTCTGAAAGGTAACAATACCTATGTCGGTTGCACTATACCTCCCATCATCTCCCATCTTGATGTGCATCTGGAGATCCTTCTCCTCCAAGTTGGTAAATAATTATTTGTTGCTGGTCATAGGGAATGAATCTCCACTATCCAGGTACCACACAGAACTCATCACTGATGACACCATGTATGTGATGAGAGTGAAATCCAACTCAAAATATGAAGCAAGAAATTCACTTGCCACTCCTCCTTAGGGCTTCTTTCGTCCTTCTTGTGTAGACACTTTATGGCATAATGTCTCATTCATGAAAGTGAAAACATTTAATCTTTGACAAGTCCTTCTTCTTGCCTCCCTGACCAAAATCTGATTTGGAATTGGATTCCTTCCCTTTCCCTTTCTTTTCCTTTCCAGCCAATGAACAATTCTCCTCATCATCATTTTTTTATGAGGATCGATCTCTGGTATTCTGTCGAATCTCTTCTTGTACCAAGTCAGACCAAAATCGCTCCCACTCTAGGAGTTTCTTTCTCCCATTCAGTGAATTCTGGTAGATATGCAAGCTCTTGGGAAGGCCTAGAAGTACCAGGCTCACCAGATCATCCTCGAAAACTTTAACACCAACACTTCCAAGCTCATCCCGGCGCTGAGTGAACTTGGTCAAGTATTTTGGTATTGTGTCACCCTTCTCCTTCTTTATTTTTATGATCTTTTCCTTCATCACTAGCTTCTTGTGTTCATTATTGTTCTGAAACAAATCTGTTAAGGCCTTCCACATAGCATCTGGAGTTTCCTTTCCATGGAGATTCGAGACGATATGATCTCAAACTCCTTCCAATATAATCCTTCTTGCCTTTGCTACGTTCTTCGTTCATGCATCCATATTTTGAGCATATGTTGTTGCGGGTCTGAGAATATCACTGTCTATGAACTCCTTCATCCTGTTGTCTTCAAACAAAGGATTCCATCCTGTCCTTCCAGGCTATGTAATTTTACCTACCCTTAAGGGCATATTCGAGTCTCAATCCACAGAAAGACACCTGATCTTGATGCTGGTCCTGAAGTGTAGATCTGCAAATTCGATTCACCTTCTCAAAACAAACTCATATTATTCTCTTCTATAGTGATTCCTACTATGATACCATGCAAAAAGTACACGTAGATTCAAATTGATATTTGTAATATGCTAAAATAAAATACTTGAATTTACTATACAAATTGCATAAGCCAAAGAATAAGAGAACAATACAATGCTTCTTTCAAGATTGAGAGTTCTCTACAATATCTCTATCTATCACATTGATTCTTAGGCAAGCTTGGTTCAATACTTAACCAATTTCTTGGCCTTAGGATTCCCCATGTACAATTGGATGATTATACAACTAATAGTACACTTCCGTTTAACTCCAATCTCAACCGGGTCTTCCTCAGAACTGACATGCGTGAGTTATTTTTGAGTAAATTATCAGTTAACTGATTGATCACTACATGTGAATTAAATCTAATTTAATTCACTTTACCTCTCACTAGTTCCTCCATTAGTTATAACTAGTTAACTCATTTTAACTCAAATAAATTAAGTTAATTAATTACAAGTCAAATTAAACTGTAATTTCCCCCCCTTAAACTTAGGGCACACTCTACATGCCTCTAGTTTGACCCTCAACTCAAATTGACTCACCTAACTAAGTCTTCTTGACTTAGTCAATGCGTACAAACTGTCATGTGATGTGGAATTACAATTTCCTTCTAATTTAATTAAGGGAAAATTAAATTAGAAGTTTCTTTTTGTTTCCATTTTTAATGAAAAATGATATATCTGCATAGTATTAAGACATAAAAACAAATTTAAATAAAAAAGAGTTGTTTTCAATTATTTTCTTTATATTATTTAGATAAAGTTGATTTTAGAATATTTTATTTAAAATAGATATTAAAATAAATTACTTTAATAAATATTGAAATATTCTTTTATTATTAATTTCTTTTAATATTATATGTAAACTTTATATGAACATAAGAGTTACACATATTTTTCATATTGACTTGTAAAAAATACATTTGACAAAAAAAAAATTAATTTATTTTAATTACGCCGGAGGCATTTTCTTTATGAGATTGGGTAGGCAAACACTGTTCACTCTACCCAATCATAATGCTTCCTCATCTCCCTTATAGCCAATTATATTTTAAAATATGGTCCACTTATATATTGACATGTGGAAACAATATTCATTCGTCCGTCCTTTCTCACCATCCTCGATTTTTTAAAAGCATTTGGTCTGATAGACCTGTCATTGTTGTCCCTGCTTCATTAATCACAGTAACGTGAAGCACATAGGTTAAAAGAAGGCATTGTTACAAGAGTGGGACAGTAGATTCAAACAGTGTCAATATCAACTCTCTGATGAATACACAGCGTGAACTTAGAGAAAATTTTCATTTTCTTTGGGCATATATGGCTAACGTCAAGCCCTATGCCACCTACACATCTCCATTTCTAAATTACTAAATGATAAGGCAAGCTAATCTCTGTAAAGCTTCTGCTGTGATCTCTCTAGCTGTTTCAAGAATGGCCCAAACCGTCAAACAAAACACGAAAAGAGTGCACACATGTCACTCACTCAGATTGTATGGCCATGACTGTTTTAGAAACCTCTGCCTACAGAACCTTAAATTTGAAAACTTCCCAAATTTTTCATAATCCATGCTAACTAGTTATTATATGCATGGTATTCAAGATGAAAGGCAAGATCTCAAGTTTTCATTCTTTTTTATATGTTATGTCTTATATGCTATATACCGGAAAGTCCAGGTCGAGGGAGGTCCTTAAAGAAATGGCCAGGGAAAGTCTTAAAAAACCTCTTACTTTACCCCGATTTGATGCTATGTCCTTCCACAATACACCATAACTTTGAAGTTGTCCCACAGATTTTGCCACTTAGTGGCTTCTAATCTCCAATAAATGGAAAGGTTTTGACCAAGATGAATACTGGAGAGGAAGGTTCCTGAAAAGTGAAAAGGTGGTAATTGGGGCACCTTGGGTAAAGTGTACTTAAAGCGGTAATGCTAAAAACGATCTCCTGCCCGGTCATAGGAGGTCTTAGCCTCTGAGCATTT
This sequence comes from Pinus albicaulis, assembly GCA_034641835.2. Classification (NCBI taxonomy): domain Eukaryota; kingdom Viridiplantae; phylum Streptophyta; class Pinopsida; order Pinales; family Pinaceae; genus Pinus; species Pinus albicaulis. Next base: position 1,305,460,310 of record CM076574.1, read on the forward strand.
CCCTAAGTATACCCAAGTGTACACCTAAAAATTCTATTAGGAAAGAAGTAAATAGCTCCTCCACTAGCGTAAGTTTCCGAGGGTGAAAGAAAAAGCAATAGAGTGGCTGGTGAAAAAGAAGAAGAAACGGTTCATGGTTTCTTGTTATGCTTTTTAGTGATTGGAATATTCAAATTGATAATAGGTAAGAAATAATTAGGAAATAATATGGATGTTAATTCAGGGAAGGTGTTGCCAGCAAATATCTCTTGGACCAACTTTCATTCAATAGGGTTATAAGTAGTTTGGATTTTTTTCTATTCCTCTCTTTCTTCGAAATATTATTCAAATTATGTTCACTGAAAATAAGTTTATATGTAATAATAAATTATTTAAGAAAAAATGAATTCGTTTTAGTTTTGTAATTTTAAAATTTGAGCGCTTAGAGTTTTTCGAAATATTGAATTATATTTTAAATAATTTAAATTGATATGTTTATATATATATATATATAAGAAAAATATAAATATATAATAAATAAATATAATTTTTAAAATAAAAAATATTTAATTAAAATTTATTTTTTTTGTGAAAAAGTAGTTGTTTTGCTTTTATGGATATTATTTTAACAATATAAATATAAATAAAACATTATAGGATATAATTCTAAGTTAATATTAGTTAAAATGAAAAGGCATTAATTTTCTTTGGACCCTCTAATTCCCAACTTATATGAAAATGTTGCATTCTCCCAGTGATACTTATCCATGGAACAAACTCGAGGAATAGCTGGAGGGGCATCATTTACCTTCTCACTATTGTTGTATCCTTGTCTGAGAAGATAAACACAAATTAATTTCCACAGCAATTCGGGCTTCATTTACGTTAACTTTGTTGTTTTATGTTTGCTTCACTAAATAATAATTAAAAACATGAAATAGAATAGAGAAATTAAACAAGATACATTTTTATAAATCATAAATAAAAGCTAAATTTAGGGAAACATTTTCAAACAAAGTAGATTTAATATTAATGTTTTGCTTTAAAGTTACGATGAAAAAAGAAGAAGCTTTCACTCTTCTCATCATCATTATTATGAATAAGATAATGTTGTTAAGATTTTATTAAAAAAAAGAAAGAAAATTTGAGATCTAAATTGTTCTAATAATAAGCATATTATAACAACTATAAAATAATGTGGTCAACATTATTAGTTGTTTTTGTGTTGAGTGTTTGTTATAGTAATTATTATAGTTGCATTAATAACAATGATGGGTTGAAGTCATACTTATATAACTTAATACAAATTTGAGGGGGTTTAGATCTCTCAAATTCTCACCTAGTCTTAAGGAAAAATTGGCTGCTAAAGGAGTATTACTTTTATGAGTTTCATATTTTATTTGAACTTATGAAATTACTTGACCATTTCTTGATAAATTATCTTTACACAATGAAAAAAGATACCTTAATTTCAATGGAATTTCACATAGAGTAGCTAAATTTGGCAAGAGATGCTTGTGAGCCTAGTGTTATATTCAAATGAGCATATCTTTCTCAAGTTTTTCCTTTTTTCCCAAATTTATTTTCTTTCTCATTATTGGCAAGGAGCTCCATGATTTTTTTTTTGATCCAAGGTATGAGGGAGTTCATGAATCCATTTTGTATGCTTCTTGAGTTCAAAGGGTTTCCTTTCCTTCATTTTCTCTCTTCATATTTGTCATTTATTGATTCTTGTCCCACCTTGGTACATTCTGCACTTCTCAAATGTCATATCGTAAAGCATAAGATGAAAAGGGAGCACGAAGAGGAAGCAGACCATCATTACTATGCCACTATTATAGGACAATTATGTTTGTGTTACTTTATGTTAGTGTAACTGTTAGTCATCAATATTTTTCACTTGTTGATGATGACTAGTTTCTTAGGCTAAGTTTTCTAGAAGATGATCTCCAAAATTTCAAATCTGTCATCTAGAAAACACCCCTAAACAATTTTCGTCCTCCTACCCATTCTGGTCAGCCTATGATGAGAAAAAACCTATTTTCCAAGTCCTATTTAGTTTCAGAGATATATTCATGTCCATGAGTTGTCATAGCTAAAGGTTATATGTTGTCATTCACCCTTATTTCTCAAGCCATTCATTATCCAACTACGGACAAAGTGTCTGCAACCTTATCCCTGATTATCTGTCATGTAATGATCTGATCATACCAAACAAAAACACTCATAATCTGTCAAGATCGCCCCTAAGTTAGGTAGTGTCGCTTTAAGGAAGCCTTTCCTTGGCAAAAGCACCCTGAGCCAAAAGCCTCTGTTCAGTACCAGCCAGCCCTGGATTAATGCCTAATCTGCAAAAACAAATCTTCATTCATCCATAGGTCACGCCACTAAAAGGTCATTCTATCTCAGTCCGGAAGAAATTCTACAAAGATCCCAAACAAAAGAAGATAAGCATGTTCACTGTCTAAAAGAACATGCTTAAGGTCAAGAAAAATTTCCATCAGACCCTAAGGAAGCTCTTCAGAGTTCAAAGTCATTTGCTTGTTACATCTTTGTAGGGGTGTGATTGCAACAATGACCAATGTGTAAAAGAGCAAAAGAACAAGGTCAAAACAGTCTTGCATGCTGAACTAGCTTGCCCTCGGTAAAACAAGTAAATTAAAGTAAGTGAAGAGCTAATAATGGGTATAGTCTGAAAGCCAAAGTTGCCTAAAGGAACAGAGTGCAGCCTCCAAGTCCTATTAATGAAAAGAGCTAATGTTTTGCTGATCAGTAGTATTCTCAGCACCTCCTCCAAAAGGAAATTTCAACCTGCATCTGCAAATACAGTCAAGGGAAGTTAGTCAAATATGTCTAGAAAGAAAATACCCTACATATTCAAATCACATGGTTTCTAGTCTAAGGGTTCACAGGGATGTTTTACAAAGGATATGTATCTCAGATCATGTCTCACAAAGCAAATTGTCAATTTTCACCTTCTTGCCCATTTGATATGATACCAAGCAGACATGTGATTTGTAGAAAGGTAATACTTTTTGGAAATAGATGAAATGTCATATCTATATTGCTAACCTCCTTCAGAAGATCAAATGGTTAGAAAATCAGGGTAACCTCCTTCATTAAAGTAGATGGTTAAAGGCACAGTTAGAACCTCCTTCATTTAAAAAGCAGAGGGTTAAGTTGATGTGTTTTCAGAAATTTTGAGTCACCTCTTTCCAAGAGATGGGAAAAGATGCATTAGCAGTTTTTCATATGGTTTTTTGAGAAAATTTCCTTTTTAAGGACAGGTTGACAAACAATGATAAAACCATAAGGATTTATAGGTTGAAAAACCTATTTTACATCAAACAAAAGATGGCATTTTGATGTTAAAAGTCTCTTTTCCTCTGTTTATAGAGACCTCATCCAAACTGTGATAAAGGTGAAACTTGGGCTAAGGATAGCCTCATCAAAATGTCAAAGACAACCTACATCAGAAGACAAGGAGAAAGGCCTCACACAAATCTGAAAGGCCATTTGTAAGGACTGCCATAATGGTTTCATGACAAATTTTCCCATTGAGGACTAATATGAGAAAAACACAGTTTTTATAGCTTTTATATACCAATCAAAGTGATACACTCACCTCTTTGCAAGACTAGCCAAAAACATCACGGTGTCAAAAGGCTTCCTCCACAAATGAGCAGAGGGCCCACCATTGTTTGAAAATAGTCAAAGTGAACAAGTGAAGAAAGGGGCCCTTCACAAAAAACATTATAGAAAAAACACAGTTTGCAAAAGACAAAGGGGGCGTTTTCGAAGTTTTAAAATAGGAGAAGGTCGTTTAAAAGGCCCTCATTATCAAATTTCAAAACTTGAAACAAACCTTCCTTAGCTCCCCCATAGAAGAAAGAAGCATTTTTCGGGCAAGTTTTTGAAGTTTTCGAGCTTAAAGCTCTGTGCGGCGCGCCTGTACACCTGCGTGGTGCGCCTGTAGGTGCCCGAACACAGGGTTTTCACTGAGGTGCGGCACGCTTGTAGCTACATGCGACACACCTGTGCCTGCGGTCACCGGGTGCCCAAGACCGACTCGACACCTCCTCTGCACGGCACTTTCTGCTGTCAACGACCCGCTCATTCATCGGTCTTCAACATGCTCCCTTGAATGCTGTACCAACGATCAAAAAGATCCAGAAGCTTGGGGTTCTCAACACCCTGGCTACCAGAGCCTTTAGAATCTCTGATGAACACCACTTTGAAGGTGAAAAGGCTCATCTCCTTAAAGTTTTTAATAAAAATGGTTATAGTATAAGTCACTGTCTTAAAGCTTTTCAAAAAGCTGAAAAGGGTCCTAGAAGTAAGAAAGATCCGTGCGATTGGTTATCTGGAGTTCACCTTCCGTTTATCCAAGGTACTACGGATAAAATCACCAGGATCCTAAAGAAGTTTAATGTTTCCTCTACGTTTAAACTCTACCGCACCATTCGAAGTTCACTTAGATCGGTTAAAGACCTGATTTTCCCTAATGATGGTAAGGATGTTTACTTGATTCCGTGCTCTTGTGGGATGCCTTACATTGGTGAAATGGGTCGGTCTATTAATCAAAGAATTCATGAGCATGTTGCTAACCTTAAGCATAATAGATCGCGCTCGTCGGCCCTAGTAGAGCATCTCCAGAAGACTAATCATCACCTTTGTATTGAAGATGCTAAGGTGATTGTCAAGATTGACCATTTCCACCACCACAAGTTGAGAGAAGCCTTGGAAATTGAAAAGAGGCTAGTTAACCTCAACAGGGACGATGGGTGGACGGTTAGCAGGTGTTGGATTCCTGCTCTTCATTCCTAGTTGTTTTTTTTTATATACCAATGTTTATTAATTTTTATTTTATTTTATTTTATTTTGAGTTAATTTATTTTTAATTAATTAAAATAGATTTATTAAATTCATTTTATTAATATTTATTTATTTTAAATAATTTTTATTTTATTTTATTTTTAATTAATTAAAATAGATTATTTAAATTCCTTTAAATTTGTTAGGCATTTATTCCCTTATGAAAATAAAAATAAAAATAAAACTAAATGTTTATAAAAAAAATTATTTTATTTTATTTTATTTTATTTTTAGTTAATTAAAATAGATTTATTAAATTCATTATTTATTTATTTATTTTAAATAATTTTTATTTTATTTTATTTTATTTTTAATTAATTGAAATAGATTTTTTTTTAAAATTCCTTTAAATTTGTTAGGCATTTATTCCATTATGAAAATAAATAAAAATAAAACTAAATAAATAGTTTAATTATTATTCTAAAAATAGAAATAAATTATATATATATATATATATATATATATATATATATATATAATAGTAAACATTTATTTTTTCTTCTAGAATATATGGAATAATTCTTATTGTATAAAAATTAAAAATAAATAATATTCAAATTGTAAGCTTTAATCATTAAAAATTTATTATTATATATATTTGTTTTGATTTTTTGGATTTTTTGACCGAGATTGAGTCAAACTAGCCGTTATTTTACAATAGCTAGTTGGAGCCTTTCGTATCTATTTAATTAGGTTTCCTGATTAGATTTTTCATCAAGTCCTGATGATGAACCACACTGGCTGGTTCGAAACGCGTCGACCAAATTTATTTGGATGTGATTTTTACCGAAAGATTTTTTATCACAATTTATGGATCACAAAAGCAATATTTCTAAAAAAGATCCAAAGACTCATGTTTAAAGGTATTCCTCACCCCTTTGCTGGAGTTTGAGTTCAAGGAGGGGTTTTAAGTCATAAATTATCACAGAAAGGGGGTTTTTCTCATGCTATAAAATAGAGAAGCCTTGTGTCAGTTTAGAAGGGTTTTTCTTGCTGTAAGTTCAAACAAAAACAGTGGTTAAAAAGGGTTTGAATATGCCAATATAGAAGTTCTGTTTGTGTTTTTAAGAAGCAAAGGATGTATGCAATTCCCACTAGAAAACAGAGTTTGTGCAAAAGGTCGTATAACGAGCTTGAAGGAGTATGTTGAAAACAATGACTTTCATAAGTACCTTTCTTTCCAAATAGCCATAAAAGATCATTGATTGCAGAGAAAAATTGTAACCATTCAGGGAGACATAGCTTGTTTGAAAGGCCTAGTACTTAGTGACAAAGAGGACTATTTTTGTTTTAGATAAACAACAACATCTAAGAAGGGAAACACATTCAAAAGAAAAATACAGTGTTTTTAAGGGCACAGTTGTTAGTTCTAAATTAGTCCCTTAAGATAGTAAGTTCAGAAAACCTTTTTCTTGCTTCAAATAAACTACAGAAGAGAATGATCATTTAATGGGAGACAAAGTTTGTTAGGAAGCTTTTTATTCAGTAACAAGAGGTTGTCTTTTGTTGTGGAAAGACATTAATCATCACAGGAGGGCAGTCTTATTCAAAAAGCAGAAACATTGTTTTTCTAAAAAGATACAGTCTGTGTTTATCAGTCCACTAAATAGTGCTACCAAAAGAGACATTGTTTTTCAAAGGGACATCTTTGTTTCTTCAAACAACCACAGTAAACAATTATCTAAAGAGAAGGATTTCATATTGTCAAAATCAAAAGAGTTGTTTCATTTGAAAAATTTTGTGGGTTGACCAAGGACAAACTTTCTTTTTCTCAAAGGGTAAAGGGTGTGTTGATTGGAGATTTATCTTAGTAAACATTTGAGACAGTTTGCCTTGGTGAATCAACCAAGGATCTCAGAAGAAAAATGCCTCCCAGGCAAGATAGCAGAAGTGGTCCTCACAAAAGGTATGAACTTTTCTCAACTGAGGAAGTGAATGCCTCTCCTTCAGTACTTTTTAACTTTCATGAAGTAGGATGTTTGGAGTTTTGTCAAAAGGTTTAGGAGGTGAAAAGTTATCTTCCCTTGACACATCTATTTGCTTTAAGGCTGTAAGGGAAGCATGTTCATCTAGTAGGTTTAGACTTCAAGCTCTCTCCTAGATCTATCTCCCGAGCTACCAAAATTCCATATGTCGGAGAAAAATGGTTTAAGCAGAGCTACCTAGATTCAGATCAATACAAACCCTTCTTGAAACCAGAACATCGGGATGCATGCCCATCTATTTTTCCTATTTCATATTTATTGACCAGCTATGCTCCTCTCATGAAAATCATCATGAGGTATTTCACATGCGAAGGGAGTTTTTCCCGGATTTATGCTTACCATATCAGGCTACTCATGCACTTCACAAGAACCAATTGCTAAACCTACCCTTTTTCCTCTGTAGAAGTATTGAAAAGATGGCTTCCACTGTTCAAAAGAAGCCTTCCTCTCAGCAGCAAGCTTGTCTTTTTCATCATTCCCTTATCAAGATTGTCATCCTCCATCAACTTGAAAAAAAGGGAATTTCTTGGGATTCTTTCATTTCACATCCCGATTTCGCCATTGCTTCTTCATCCCATGCACCTCCTTCACCATCCAATCATCATCTTTCTCTTTCTTCTAGTAAGTCTACTCCTAAGAAGCAAAAATCTCCTATAATTGAAAGTGAAAAGGAGCATAATGAAGAAGAGCACAGTGAGAAATAGAAACACAGTGATGAAGAAGAGCATAGTGAGAAAGAGAAAAACAATGATGAAGAAGAGCATAGTGAGAAAGAGAAAAACAGTGAAGAAGAGCAAAGTGATAAGGAGGAACAAAATGAAGAAACCAAGCACAGCAGTGAGCATGAAGAGGGAAGTGACGAAGAGGTGGAACAAGTTGGTGAAGAACACAATAGTCATAAAGAGGAAACTATAGGCAGCCCTCAAGGAGACATGCAAGGTGACAGCCAAGGCACTTATGAGGAGGGTCAAAATAGTGCTCAAAGAGACACTTTTGATAAAAAACAGAAAAGCCCACCAGCCAGCAAGGAAGATGACAAACAAAGCCATAGCAATGAGCATTCTAAACAAGGCGGCCTTCAAAAGGAGGAAAACAGTGGCAAAGATGATGATGGGAGTAGCAAAGGCAAAGACCAAATAGAGCATGTGCTAACTGCCTCTCTTAGGCAAGGGGCCATGCTTCCTTCCCCAAAGGTGACAAAGCCCCGAACATCAAGAAAGAAAGTGGCTCAAATTTTAACTCCTAATGTTACTAGAGCACTCCGAAGAAAAGGCAAGTTGCCCAAACAATCCATTGTTGAATTATCAAAGAAGTGGAGAACCAAGAAGGCCACCCAAAGCAAAGGGAAAGAGAAGGAGGAAAGTAGCAATGAGAAAGAAAGGGATTTTGACATAATTCAAATAAACAGTGATGACAGTGACAATGAGGTCAGAATTCTAGAGTCCCTCTTGCTAAACAGAGAAGAACAAATTCACGATCTAAGAGCAGATCTAGAGAGGTATAAAACCTCATTCATTTTCTGCAAACACAAAACAAACAAACGAATGTCCACATGGAAGTTTATGAGACACGGGCTATCAAGTATGAAAAAGAAGCCTCCAAAGCGCAAATTAAGTTGGAAGAACTCATGGGCGAATTCAATGACAGTGAAGACGAATATCAGCCAAGGAGGAAGAGGCCAAGGACTATGGGACTCAAAAGAGCTTTGGAGAAACAAAAAGAGGAAGAGGCTACCCTTTTCCAATCTTTTCCTCTTACTACTTTATTCACCCAAGAGATAGAAAACAATAGAGAAGCATGGCTTGAAAGGGTGAATAAACACTTGGAGAATAAGTTGGAAAAGACCAATAGAGAATTAAACATTCAAAGAAAAATGATCGGGCACTATAAGAAGCTTAATCAATTCGCTCGAAGGAAATTGAAGGCTACACAAGAAAAGCTCAAGAAGGCCTGAAAGAGGCGCTTGACACAAAAAGTGAAGAAAGGCATATCAAGGCTTGAAATTTTGGCCTCCGCTTCTCAGCATGCTTTTGAAAACCCATGAGGGTCATGCTCACCAAAATTGGGCATAATTTAACAAGTTTTTGTTTTTTGATATTTTTGGGCTTTTTGCAGAAAATTATGGGCATCGCCATTTTAGTTTGAAGCATCCTCAAAAGTTGAAAATGGTATCATTGGATGCCATAATTTCAGGGGCATCTATTCAGCAAATTTCAGATCAATTGAAGATGTTTTGGTCCCCCAAAGTGGCAAAAAAAGTCATTTTTTCAACACTCTACCCCGCATATTAGAAAAGGCTAATTTTTGGGTTTTTCCACATAGGTCAGATTTTCACAGGCTTCCTATGATTAGTTTGGGAAAAACAAAGTATTTTCAGAAACTAGACATTTAGGGCTTCCTAACGAGCCATCACAGGCCTCGTTTAGACATCGAGAAGTCCTCCAAAAGTTGCTCAAACGACAGGAGATTTTCTGTTGCTATATTTCTGAAGTATTTTTGTAAAAAATGCAATTTTCTGAAGTGGCTTTTCCAAATGTGTGTTTAGCCTTTTTTGGCCATTGTCGGAAAAGTCAATTTAGTTTCCTTTTTTAGCATTTTTAGGATATTTTTATAGATATTTGTGCCTTGGGATTTGCAAAGCCTCAAGGACAAAATCATATATTTTTCATGGGCCAATGAGCTTGCTAGTTGCACTAGGAGGTTCTCCTTCATCTTGACCTATATATTCCAAGAGATTTCATTGTAAAAAAGGCTGAACTTGATGAGATAGAGCAATATATGGTTATACAAGCTTGGGAGAAATATTTGTCTCATGCATTGGATAATTTCTTGAATGTTTTGGATGATGAAAGAGCACTGTTGTTGGATTCCTTGACTTGGTAAAATGGTATAATGTCCCTCTCTATTATGTTTCTTTAGTTTCCATACAAATTTCAGGTGCTTTGTTTGCTGTAAGACAGTAGAGAATAGATTTGAGATATGCCCATGGAAGCACCTCAGATTTCCTGATTCATTATAGCTTCTATGTTTTCTTCTTTCTAAGTCATATCAAAGAATTCTTAACTGCTCTTTGATCACTGAAGAATTTGTTTGCTTGTTTCATTTATGGTTGTTATGCATGCTAAGTATGATTCACGGTACGCCCTGCTTACTCATGGCTAGTTAAAGCTCCATCTCTGAAACATTTCTTTGAATGTTTGATTGTCCTAGTTGAACCAAAGAGGTCTTGTATCAATCTTGCCCTTTGCTTAAAACTCTGCAATCTAGTTCAAAGTGCCCGATAACCCAAAATACTATGTCTAGGAGTTCCCTCTTAGTAGCTTGAGTTATTTGTTTGTCTTAATTGTTTTTCCCCAAAGTCTAATAGCGATTTTTCTAAAGTTAAAGAATCATATATCTCTATGTATCGCTTGAATGTTTATTTCTATGCATATATCAGTTTAAAGTTACATTTATCATGATTAATGGTTAGCCCTATCATATAAATGTCTGCTATTGAACTATTTATGTTTGAAAGCCTTTGTCCTTCACAAACTTAGTGTCCATCCCACTTCATTTTACCTAAAGATCCATTTTACCTTGATCAAATCGGCCCTTCAATATACCTTGTATCACCATTTGAGGCTTTCTGGACCTTTTCGACCCCATAGCCTAGTTGATCTAACAATCTTTTTATCTATTTAGTCTTTGATCAGTTCCTCCCTCAAAAACTTAAAAACAAAACCAAAAACCTACTTCATAACTAGCCTAAAATCAAAAACATAAGAAGCAAACAACTATACATCCCTTACACAAATAGAGAGAACCCTCTCTGAGTCCAGAAAGGCTAGGTCATTGGGTTCCAAAGTTGGTTTGATGTTACCCTATCACTTGGCTTGCCAATCAGCCAAATCATGGGACCCTAACAATAACTTTCTTTTTAAATTTAACCTCTTATTACATTCTTTAAAAGATATATAGAAACTAAAATTTCCATAAATTTCACTTTATTATTGTTTTCCACATTCCCTTCCCCAGCGTTACTTTGCACCTCTCGGTGCAAATGCTAGTTAAAAAATATTTTAATGATAACATATCAAATCAAATATTCACAACTCATGAGATTTGATTGAAATTTGGTTCTTAAATATTGACATTGATATCTGTACCATGATGACACATAGTAATGTATAATTTTTTTTGTTTGTTTCAAATACTAGTTATAATACTATAAATTAGTTACTTATGTATATGAATTAATACATATTTTTATTATTATTATTTAAATTTCAAAATATAATTTATTTATTATAATTTAAATTTCAAAATATAATTTATTTATTATTATTTAAATTTCAAAACATAAAATTTAATATTTAATTTTTCCAAAACTTTATAAAATTTTAAGTATAGTTCTTTTAAATTTCTCTTTATAAATATTTCTTAATTATCTCTTAAATTATTAATTTAAAAAAACATTTTAAAATTATAATTTATAACTTACTAATAAAACAACAAAATTGAAATATAACCACAGAATAATAGGATTGATATTTGACCAGTTTAAAAGTTAGTTGTTTTAATTATGGAACCAAATTCCACGCACATGAGGACCGAAATTCCAAACTTAATTTTAACGCTTTCTTAACAATGCATGCCGTGAGAATTAAGTGCTTTTGGATACACGCGTGTCATATTAGTTGACTTGTTTGTCAAGGTTGAAAACATTTACCATGATTCAATTCTTTTGATCTACGCCAAAGCCAAAGTTGTTTCAAAATTTCAAACGATTTGAAATAATATACACAATGTGGGAATCACTCAATGATTGAATCTGGGCCACACCAACCTTTAACATGATTAGATTTTTGCTTAATCAGTGACCTTCATATCACAAGGTGACTTTGCAGTACAACCCATCACTTTTTATTCTATTCCGTGTGAACCATAATAATGATTCAATGCAAAGTTTTCTTTTTTTTTAAAACCACGAATAAAAAATTATAGTTATTTATTCATAAATAGATTAAATTTAACATTAAATATATATTTACTTTATAATAATTTATTTATGAATATTTTATTCATATGAATTAATATACAATCCAAATTTATAAAAAAATCATTTTTCATATTAAATTATAACAATTTTACATTGCACTAATTTTAATAATGACGCCGAAGATTAATTAGTCTATTGAAACCAATAAGGTATATCGAACCCTAAGAAAGAAATAGATTAATTCATATTTTTTAATATTTTATCTCTATGATCGAAGAGGAGGGAAATCAGCATTCTTAGATCACTATAATTTCACTGACTAAACAAGTCAAGAAGGTTGGCAGTGTGGAAGATGTTATGGAAATGGGAACGGATCTGAGTAAGAAATGGACAATCCAAGAAAAATTGATTTTTATCTTCAACCCTCTCAGTATTGCACAATTGATAGATTTTTTGGGGATATACCAATGCTCGGTTTCACTACGAAGCTCATGGGAGTTAGCCCTTATCTTTACTTACGGAGTTTCGAATCCGTGACCTTCACGTCACAGGGTGACTTAACAGTACACCCCATCACTTTTTATTCTATTCCCTGTGAACGATAAAAATGATCCAATTAAAAGTTTTTTTTTTAAATTTATTTAAATATTTTAAACCACAAATAAACAATTATAGTTATTTATTCATAAATAGATCAAATTTAACATTAAATATATATTTACTTTATAATAATTTATTTATGAATATTTTATTCATATGAATTAATATACAATCCAAATTTATAAAAAAATCATTTTTCTTATTAAATTATAACAATAATACATTGCACTAATTTTAATAATGATGCTGAAGATTAATGTCTATTGAGACCAATGAGGTATATCGAACCTTAAGAAAGAAATAGATTAATTCATATTTTTTAATATTTTATCTCTATGATCGAAGAAGACGGAAAGCAACATTCCTAGATCACTATAATTTCACTGACTAAACAAGTCAAGAAGGTTGGTAGTGTGGAAGATGTTATGGAAATGAGAACGATTGTGAGTAAGAAATGGAAAATCCCAGAAAAAGTGATTTTCATCTTCAACCCTCTTAGTATCGCACAATTGATAGATGTTTTGGGGATATACCAATGCTCGGTTTCACTACGAAGCTCATGGGAGTCAGCCCTTATCTTTTCAGTTTTCATTTTCTTCTTTGTACTGATCAAGACAGAGATCATTCTGGTTAGCAAGAGTGGGGTTGATCGCCTCCTTATAATACCTTAGCTTCCTTTTCCCCTCTAGCTCCCTATCATCCCATATTTTAGCCTTAAATTTGGAAGTAATAGTATTTTTAATATTATCTGTATTCTCCAAAAGGATCTCCTCCTTTAGCCCTCAATAGCCAAGCCAAGATTAGGCATCCTTTTGCCAATTACGCTAGAGTCGTAGGTGAGTGTTTTGGTTAGAGTTAGAAGCAATTTGAGGGTTTTGGTTTCTATGTTGTAAAGCTTTTTCTTAAACATTAGATAGTAGGACATAACCATGCTTTCAATGGGGGAAATAATAGCTTTAGACAAAAGTATCAGATAGGGAGTATTACCTTTAATCATGAGGTTGTAGGTTATACATTGCTTTTCGATCAACTTGATCTTCCTCCACAATTCTCTAGGAATATTGCAACCCCAAACCTCACATCCCTAAAAAATAACAGGGGTGATGAGAGCCTCAAAGATAATTATTATTTTTTAACTCCAAACTCAGATATTACTTGTCTTGCAGTTATTTTCAAGCTCATACTAAGATTTCTAGTTGTCAATAAACCTTTTCTCAATGCTATAATTCCAATTGAGTCAACGATGAATGTCAATAACTAAATATTTGTATGAGTAAACCTTCTCCAAGTAATTGTTATCATAGATGAAATTTTCATAGTTGATCCTTTTAGATTTAATTATCACGACTTTAGTCTTGTTGAGAAAAAATCATGGAGGATTTTAAGCTATTTTTCGAGATCCTCATGGGTTCTGGCTAGTATAACAATATTGTCATCATAAAGGAGAACAATAATGACCATACCGATGAGCTTGGGACCAATGCATCTTGGAGCTTCCAGCTATGCTTCTAGCTTATCAATATAAATTCCAAAAAAGGTAGGGGATAGGGGACACCCTTTCTTAACATCGATATTGCATTTAATTTATTTAGACCAACCCTCGATGGTCTTAATAATGGTGAAAAATTTCTCATATAGTCAAATCACAACAACCCTCAACTCAAGAGGAACCATTATCTCTTTAATTATTTTCCATAACTTATCTCGAGGAACCATGTCAAAAGCTTTTATAAAGTCAACAAAACAACAAAAGAGATCAGTTTTACTATTGGGACATTTCTCAACAATAATCCTAAGAGTGACAAGATGGTCAATATTTAACTGATGTCTTCTAAAACCAAATTTCTCTTTAACTCATTTACCATGACTTTCAAACCATACAATAATATTATTTTCCAAAATGAGCCCATAGAGTTTTTCTAAGATGTAATCAATCATAATGGTCCTATAATTAGAGGGAAAAATTTTATCCCCACTTTTAAAGATATGCATAATAAAGCTTTGAGTACAATGCTTAGGGAAGTTGTGGTTTACTACCGAATTGAGAAGCTTGTGAATATGAGGGACAAGGATAGACAATCCCATTTTGAAAATTTTAACTTGGTAGCCTTCAATAGCCTTGGCTTTCCCATTAGCATCTTCCAAAGAGAAAATATCCTCCTCTATAGGATTGTTAAATATTCTTCCCATGATGTCTGAAGAGTCATAAAAATTCCTATGATAAGTATCCCAGTTCTTCACGGGGATCACATTATTTTATTTTATTTTACAAACAAGTATATTCCTCCAAAATTTTATAGGCTCAACTTTAGAAAGGTGGAAAAGAAACTCTTTCCTCTTAATAATATAGGACCTTTTCTTTTTTTTGATAATATATTTGTACATACTTACTTTTTCAATCTATGTAGTTTCATTATGAGCATCTATAATAAATTTTCGGGAAATTTTACAATCATTGTCATACCAAGGGTTGGAAATTCTATTATTCTTTTTGTATGACACCTCGTTAGGGAATTTGTTAATGGGATTGGGAATGGTGTAGGGAATTTGTTAATGGTAATTGGAATTACATTATCATGAACATACCATTAATATTCTTTACCATCCAACAATCTCCTTATTCATTCTCAAAATATCATTTATTCCATGTTGTTATATACCAAAGAAATATTTCAGCCATGATTGTAGCAACCGCCTCAATTTGTTTTCTAGGGTTGCATGAGGACATGCAACACATTTGAAGCAGGTGGATATTGGTGGCCACCCACCTATTCCACTTGGGGCCCCACCATTGTCTCTTTCAATTTTTTTTCACAACATACTATTTTTAGCAGTTTTTTCGGGTCCTGAACTTCCGGAGCTGTTTTGAGGCCACAAACGGAGATAGTATGTTGAAATTACATCCCCTGGAAGTTGAAACACCAATTTACCCAAACGGGGCACATAATTTTGGCGCTTCATCTCCTAGGGTTATGCTTTGGACGTTTAGAGTTCTCCATTGTTTCTCCATAATAAATAGGCCCTCAAGCTTCATTGTAACACAGTTCAGAGGTCTGTAGCTACCACATCTCTTCTCAGAGATTCACTACTAGCACCCTAGCTATTTTATTTCTATCATGTTTGTAAACATATTTCTGTGATTTGATATTAATGAAATGAAGCTTTATTTCCGCTGTATTTATATGTTTATGGTTATTTCTGTATTCTGTTGCGTTCCTGCATAAATTCGGATCAGTGATATTAGAGCAGTCTACTTTTTCTTGATCCTTCTTTGCATGTCCCCAATGAGGTCGGGGTATAAGGAGTTAGGGCTCGATCTAGTGGAACCTTTGCAAGATAAACCTCACAAACCCCGATGGACGCCCATGTGGGACGAAAAGAAAGATGAGGGAGCAGGAGATCCTATCAAAATATTTCTCGAGGAGGCCCTCAAAAAAAAAGGAACGCGATGATGGATAACTTTGACTAGATCCTTCAACGACTGCCCACCGGCGGCGCATCTGCATCTAGTAGCCACACTGGAGGCGCGACTCCCTTTAAGGTACAAGTAAACTTTTACATTCCCATATTTGAGGGTGAAATATATGCAGATGCCATAGATAGATGGTTGAATCTATTAGAAGGATATTTCTCAATTCATGACTTTTCTGACAGGGAGAAGATTATTTTTGCACTCCTCAAAGCTACCCCCCATGTCAAGGACTGGTGGGAAACCTATTGTGAGAAAAAGGACGAGACAAAACCCTCTCTGTTCTCAGCCGTACCCACTTGGAATTCTTTCTGAGATGCCATCAAGGAACAATACTATCCCGTGGGGAGCTATGAGGACAAGTACATACAATGGACCACGCTGTGGCAACAAAAGGATCAAGATGTGCATGAGCTAATGAATTTGTTCCATACCCTGCGCACAAAGTTTGGTATCAAAGATTCAGAGAAACATTTGGTGCTAAAGTATCGCGGTTATCTGCACAGATACATTCAGGAGGAAATGGAGGTCCTCGATATCTCCTCGCTTGGTATGACATACCGGTATGCTGACAAGATTGAGCAGAAATTCAAACAGAAGAAGCGAGACTTTGGATCTACGAATCAAAAGTAAGGGAAAGATGCCCCTAAAATGTCAAACAAAGGGCAAAGCCAAGGCATGGCGGCCCAAGACAACCTGCCAAAGACATAAGTAAAGAACAACACCATGAAGTCAAAGAAGGAGACGGGGAAGTGGTGTGGGTTCCATAAGAGCTCTACTCACAACACAAGTGAGTGTCGGGCCAAGCAGTCGCTAGTGGCCGAGATGAGGGCTTATGAATCAGATACATGCTCCGATTCTGAATCAAAACCTGACAAGGGGGATGACAAAAGGAAGTATATTATCGATGTGGAGCCCAATGCCACTGTTGCCACTACGAATATCCAGAAGGAGGAACCAGAAGATCCAGAGGAGGAAAAGCGTCTCTTCCACTCCCAGATGTGGGTAAAGTTTTCCCTGCTACGGTTCATTTTTTAAAATGGAAGCCAAAAGAACCTCATTTCAGCAGATGCCATGAAGCGGTTGGTTTTTCCAACCACAACGCACCCACAACCATACACCATCGGGTCGCTTCACCAAGGACGGGATCTCCGCATCAGCCAACAATGCCACCTTCCCTATAGTATCAAACCCTTCATGGATGAGGTATTGTGTGACATTTCTCCTATTGATGTTTCTGATGTACTATTAGGCCAACCAGACTTGTGGAAGCGACATGCTGTGTATGAGTCCCGGCCTTGTGCTGTTATTGTTACTTTGGGAAATAAATTGTACAAAATATCAGAGGTATCACCGCCTCCCAATATCTCTTTGGTTATTGCAAAACAATGCAGTAAGCTCATTTCCCAAACCAGGAAATTTTTTTTCCTGATGATCTGCCCCCAGGGCAAGAAGAAGAATATGGCCACGACCTCCAGACATGGCCCCTTTTCACGACAACAAAAAATGGACAAGGTTGTGGAGGAGTACGGGGACATATTCACCTCTCCCATAGGGGTGCCTCTACACTGTCAGGTCAAGCACCCCATTGACCTGACCCCAGGTGCGCCGCTACCCAATGGACTGATCTATAGGCGCTTTGTTCTGGAGAGTGATGAAATCAAGAGGCAAATTCGGGAGCTGCTGTAGAAAGGTCACATCCAGCCAAGTTCATCGCCCTGTGGGAGCCCGATCATGTTTGTACAGAAGAAGGATGGGACTTGGAGACTCTGTATTGACTATCGATTGCTGAACAAGATCACTGTCCGAAATAGGTACCCGATCCCACGGATTGATGACCTTCTAGACCAACTCGAAGGGGAAAAATATTTAAGCAAGATCGACTTGAAGTTTGGGTATCACCAGGTACCAATCAAACCCTCTGATGTGTGGAAGACTGCCTTCAAAGCCAAGGAGGGCCTTTTCGAATGGCTCGTCATGCCTTTTGGATTAACAAATGCTCCTCCAACCTTCATGAGGTTGATGGATGACATCTTGTGTCCATTCACCAACTCATTTGTAGTGGTATACTTGGATGACATTCTGATCTTCAGCCAGACTTGGGAAGAGCACCTCCACCACATTCGAGAAGTCCTCCAAGCACTGTGGCAACACAAGTTGTCTGCTAATTTGGAGAAGTGCACTTTTGGCATGACCGAGGTTCAATATCTGGGATACATTATTGATGAAAGGGGGGTGCATGTGGATCCAGCCAAGATCCAAGTCATTCGGGTTTGGCTAGCCCCAACCACCCTAACAGAGCTTCACAACTTTCTAGGTCTTGCTAATTTCTACTGCAAGTTCGTGTTGGCATTCTCTCATATCACTTGGCCCTTGAGTCAAGTCACCAAGGGAGGAGCGAAAGGAAAATTATGTTGGTCGGAATCTCAACAGAGGGTGTTCGTAGAATTGAAACATCGCCTCTGTTTTGCCCCAGTGCTCACATTACCAGACTTGCAACAACCATTTGAGATCGAGACAGATGCCTCTGACTATGATATTGGGGCGGTTCTTACTCAATAGGGGCATCCAATGGAATATCACAGTGAGACATTGTCTGACACAGTTTGAAATTATCCCACTTATGACAAAGAAATGTATTCCATTGTGTAGGCTTGTCAACAATGGAATCATTACATTTTGGGGAAGGAGACAATCATCCACATAGACTACTGACCCCTACAGTTCATACAGACACAAGGGAAGTTGCAGAACGATCGCCATAAGAAGTGGTCCACATATCTGCAACAATTTCATTTGAACATCAAGTACAAGAAGGGTAGCACCAATAATGTTGCAGACTGCCTCAGTCGACCACCGATTGTGGCCATAACCACTGTTCTCAACTCTTGTGGGCATGAGACTTCTGATTGGCCACTTCTCTACAAGAGCGATCTATAATTCAGCTACACATACAAGGCACTCTTGGGGGGTATGCAAGTTCCAAATTTTCACCCCCAAGATGCACTCTTGTGTCACCTGGGACACCTTTGTGTTCCTTCAAGCGAGCATGCCAAGATGATATGGAAAGCACACTACAGTCGAGTCGTTGGGCATTTTGGGGTTGAGAAAATAGTGGCAGTACTGCAGAAGTATTTCTATTGGCCGAACCTTCGACAGGATGTCGGGAAGTACATCAGATCCTACAGTGCTTGCGCCATTGCCAAACCGACCATCAAGAAGCAAGGGCTCTATACTCTGCTACCTACCCTTAGTTGACCTTGGGAATCCATATCCATGGATTACATGTCAGGCCTTCCTTCTACTAAGCATAGAAATAACTGTGTTTTCGTGGTCATCAACAGATTCTCAAAGATGGCCATTATGGCGGCCTGCAAGAAGAATATCAAAGCAGAAGCCACTGCTAAACTCTTCTTTGAACGAGTGTGGGTGCACTTTGGGATCCCACAGTATATCATATCAGATTGCGACAACAGGTTCCTCAGCACATTTTGGTCCAGCCTCTGGTCAATGTTGGACACCAAGCTCACCAAGTCCATAGCTTTCCATTCCCAAACTGATGGCCAGATAGAGGTCGTCAACAGGATGATTGTACACATTTTGTGCATGTACAATTCAAAGCATCAACGCACATGGGATGAGAGCCTTCCCTATGTAAAACACAGTTATAACCGAGCTCTCCACAACTCAACCGGCCACGGCCCCTTTCAGGTGGGCTTGGGATTCCAACCACTATGTCCCATTGACGTAGCCATGCCATTTGCAACTACTTAGGCCGATTTGGCTCATGTCAAGTCTGAAGCTGACAAAGAAAACAACTTCATCGAGTGAATTTAGCACATCTACCAACAGGTTCATGACATATTGGACAAAGCCAATACTAAGTACAAGTAATGACATGATCAACATCGGGTGCCACACAACTTCCAGGTGGGCGACAAAGTGTGGCTACATTTGCAGAAGGAGCGCCTCACTGGATCCCACCGCAAGATTCGCCCGCTCCGATATGGGCCATACACCATTACCAACTCTGTAGGGAATAAGAGCTCAGTGTTCCACCATTCCTTGGTCTGCACCCAGTCCTCAATGTAGAGCACCTTTGTCCCTACTTCCCACCTCTATTGGACACCTCTGACATTGCAGAAGAAATCACACCAAAAGAGTTAAACCCGGACTGCATGGAACAGGCCCCCATAGACTGTATCATAGACATGAAAATCAAGAACACTCGCCGACAGAAAATCCAATTGTATTGGGTTGTCAAAGTTGGCCAACTCCTGCACCAAGGAAAGTGGTTCACCAGGGACCAAGTTCAATAGAAGTTTCCTCATCTCATGGAGGAACTCAACTAAATGGGGACCATTGCTTCCTAAGGGGGGAGGAATGATCTAGGTGGATATTGGTGGCCACCCGCCTATTCCACTTGGGGCCCCACCATTGTCTTTTCAATTTTTTTTCACAAATTATTATTTTTAGCAGTTTTTCGGGTCCTGAACTTCCGGAGCCGTTTGGAGGCCCCAAACGGAGATAGTATGCCAAAGTTACGTCCTCGAGAAGTTGAAACACCAATTTACCCAAACGGGGCCCATATATATATAAACACCAATATCTACACTAAAACCAATGGATCCAATGCAAGAAATCAAATAGGAGTAGAAATCAACATCTTCATTAGAATCAATGCATCTAGTGTAAGGTTATTAAATAGGATTAGAAATCGACATCTACACTGAAATTAATGCATCTAGTGCAAGTGATAAAATATGATTAGAAATGAATATCTACACTGAAACCAATGCATCTAGTGCAAGCAAGAAAATAGGATTAAAAATCAACATCTAACTAAAATAAATGCATCTAGTGTAAGGTATTAAATAGGATTAAAAATTGTCATCTACATTGAAATCAATGCATGTAGTGCAAGTGATCAAATTGGATTAGAAATCAACTACTACACTCAAATCAATACATCTATTTTAGTGAACAACCAAAATATTCATGAATTTCAATATCTAAATTCTATGTTTATATGTGTCTTTGTGTGTCTCTTTTTTCTTCCCTCTCTCTCCACCTTCCATTCTGTGTCTATCTCCCTATCTCTCTCCTTCTTTCTCTCCCCCTCCCTCTCTCCCCTGTCTCTCTCTCACCACCTCTCCCTCCCTTTCTCTATCTTTATCTTCTTCCCTCTCCTCCCTACCATCTATATATATATACCTCTCTCCATCTCTCCTTATTTGTATCTGTATCCCATCCCCTGAAACACATGTCACGATCCCTCTCTCCCTCTCTCTCTCTCTCTCTCATTTTCTTTGTCTCTCTCTTCTTCCCTCTTCCCCCCCAAGTCTATATGTCTATCTCCATCTGTCTCTCCTTCTTTATCTCTCTATATCATCATGTATACATTATCTCTCCATATATATCTATTTATCTATCTCTTCCTCTTCCTGTCCCTCTCTATCTCTTCCCCTTCTCTCTCTCTCTCTCTCTCTCAGCTCCCAAACATACACACTATCTCTCCATATCTATCTATATATTTATCTCTCTCTCTCCCTCCCTTCCTATTCCTCTCCCTCTCTCTCCCACCCTCTTACTCTCCCACTCTCTCTCTCTTCCTCCCTCTTCCTCTATCTCTCTCTATCTCTCTTCATCTTCTCTTCTTCCCTCTCCCCCCCTCCATCTATATCTCTATCTCCCATTGTCTCTCCTTATCATCCCAAAAACACACACTCTCTCTCTCTCTTCCTCCCTCTTCCTCTCCCTCTCTCTCTTCCCCTTCTCTCTCTCTATTCCCCTTCTCCCTTGTCACTCCCTCTCCCTCTCCACCTTTCTCTCTCTGTCTTTCTTCCCCTTCCAACTCCATCTCTCTCTCCTCTCTCTCAAGTCCTCTCTCTCACTTTCTCACCCACCTCCCTCTATCTCTCCCTCCCATCACACACCAATGATAGAATATAATGTTCAGATGTTTCCACGATTTATATTGAGAGATATACTTATATTTTGTTATTATTATTATAAATATATCCATTACAAATATATTGAGCCGACATTAAAAAAGTTTACAAACTTTCTTACATTACATCTACACATTAATATGAATATTAGATAATAATATTAATTTGACCCATGGTATTTGGCCCATAGGCTTCACCTAAATAAAACATCATTTTTGAGTGGGAGTAAATATAAAAAGAGGGTTTATTTATTTATCATACCTTTAGTTTATTTATATTTTTATTTATTTACCATACCTATTTATTTATCATTAATATTTATTTATTTAAATATGGTATTTGACCCATGGTATTAATAATAATTTTTTCCATGGTATTTGGCTTATGGTATTAATAATAATTTGTTCCATGGTATTTGGCCCATAGGCTTCACCTAAATAAAAGTTCTTTTTTGAGTTTTCTTAAATATATAAGGAGGTTTATGAAGTAAATATAAAAATGAGTTTTATTTCTTTACCATAAGTATAAAATAGGTTTTATTTATTTACCATGCCTATGGTTTATTTATATTTTTATTTATTTACCATACCTTTTTGAGTGTTTGTATATATAACTTTCGGTTAAAAGGTAGGGATAATTATTACAAATATATTGATTACAATTAAGACGACATTACAAAATGTTTACAAACTTTCTTACATTACATTTACACATGTAGCCTATATATTGAGCCGATATTACAAAAGTTTACAAACTTTCTTACATTACATCTACACATCTACTCTATACTGGGTTGTAAAGCACCTCTCGACGCAATAAAAACCAAAACCACAAAAGTCCTAAAAATCAAATCCTTTTGTATATAAATATTTTTATTATATCAATTTAATACTATATATATATATATATATATATATATATATATATATCCCATTAAAATGTGATGATGCAATGGAGAGGTAACCAACCATAAGCATTATCTCTTCCGAATGAAATTATAAAGTGTAGAAATGATCCACATTTTTGGAGACATTAATGTCAATATTTCTTATTTCAATTTTTAATTTAATTTTATTTATTAGAATTAATATTTTAAAAACATGATATGTTTTCAAAATGGGGTTTATCCTCATTTCTTATATTCACAAAATTTTTAATTTGACAATAAAACATGGCTTTCTTAAGTTTTGGATGTGTTTATAGTTAAAAGTGGGAATAAAAATGTTCCCCCTAATTATAAGACCATTATGATTAGTCACATTTTAGCTATAAACTGTATGGGATCATTTTGGCAAAAAATATTAGTGTGTGGTTAGAAATCCATGGTAACAGAGCTAAAGGGCATGTTGGCTTTACGAAACATCACTCAACTATTAACCATCCTGTCACTCTTAAGATTGTTGCCGAGGAATGTCACAATAGTAAAACTATTCTCTTTTTGTTGTTTTGTTGACTTTAGAAAATATTTCAAGACAATTCCTTAGGATAAGCTATGGCAAAGGCTTGAAGAGATAATAGTTCCTCTTGAGTTGAGAGTTGTTGTGAGTTTGCTATATTGGAATGTTGTCACAAAGCTTAACCCCACCGCGAGTCGGTCTAAAGAAATTAAATACAATATCAATATTAAGCAATGATGTCCCCTACACCTATCCTTTTTGGAATTTACATTGATAAGCTAAAAGAGTGTTTGGAAGCCGCAGTATGCGAAGGCCCCAAGCTCGTTGGTATCATCATTACTCTTATCCTTTATGCTAACGATATAGTTCTTCTAGCCATAAGACATGACGATCTCAAAAAACAACTTAAACTCCTCCATGATTACTACTTAAATATGGGTATGACTATTAATACAAACAAGACTAAATTCATGATAATTAAATCCAAAAAAATCAACCTTGATAATTTCATCTATGATAACAATAACTTAGAGACGGTTTCTTCATACAAATATTTAGGTATTGACATTCATCATCAACTCAACTAGAATTATAACATTGAGAAAAGGATTATCTAGGAGGCTAGAAATCTTATTATTGTTAGGACCTCACAATGTACCATTTTGACCATATATTTTGACACCATTTTACTCTTTATAATCCATATTTAAAAGTTTACATTATCAGTTCCATCTATTTTTCCCAAAAGTATACAAAGTCCTTCTCTTTATTCTATGTTTAATTTGTTTTGCATATAATTCCACATTATCCTTATATTTAATCATTAATCGAAGTTATACAGTTGCTGAAGATATCGCAGATAGTCTATGTTAAAGAACGTGTTGATGAAACAATCGACTTCGTTGCTGAAACAATCGACCCCTGTTGCTGAAACAGTCAATTATGTTGCTGAAACAGTCAACGGGCACACAAATCCCGTTGCTGGAAACTGCTCGTGATTTGCGATTTCGGAAGCGTATTTCAAGAACGATGGCAACGAAATGAAGACAAGCAAGGAAAGTTGTTACACGGATTGTTCTGAAGCCAGTATTTTTGTATCTGTTGTAACAACACTTTGTTATGAAAAATAGAAAGATCTTTCAGATCTGGATAAAAATAGGATTTCTCTGATGTAACTGTAACAAATGTCTTCTCTTTAAAAAGAGAAGACATCATCATTAGAAGGGAGCTAGAGACTACGGGAGATATACTTTTCTGAGCAGAACGGAGCAAGGCTCCATTATAATGTATTATTCCTTTTGGCAGATGAATACAAGTTTCTTTTGATTACTTCCATTTAATTCCTTTCTCTGGGGAATCTTGTGAGAAAGAAAGGGCCTGCCTTCCTCACAAGATTCACCCGATTTCTCCTGTAGTCTTTTAACTTCTTTATGATTTTTGCACCTTATTTAAACATTGTTTGCTGAAGATTATTTACACTACACTGTGTGTCTTATTCAACACTCTGTTTTCTTTAATTACTGCATATCATTCAGTCTTATATAAGCTGTGAGTTATTCCATTTATGGTTATTTAATTGAAAGATGAATGCATGACAGTTTGACTTTGGGAACTAGGTGCTAAAGATTCCTGTCTAAAGGAAACGGGTCCTGTTCCCTATTTTGGGCTGAGTGATTTTCTTTTCCACAGTGTGTTTGATATCAGGAGACAGGTGCTGAAGATTCCTGTTTAAAGGAATAGGGTCCTGTCCCCTGTTTTAGTAATTTTCTTTCCCACAGTGTGTTTGATATTAGGAAACAGGTGCTGAAGGTTCCTGCTTGGAGGAATAGGGTCCTGTTCCCTGTTATGGTTGATTGATTTCCTTTCCTGCAGAATGATTTTCTTTCATTATCTGTTCTAAGACTCTTTAATGAAAGTCTGCAATAGAAGGATTGTTTCTGTTGTAACACAAGTAGACCTCAGTTTTGTCAAGGTGTGAATAGTGTGATTAATATAATTTGTGTGATCAATACTACAACATTTCTCTGCTTTTGGAATTGAGCATATACAGTGCGTGATTGTCTTTGGAATAAACAGACCTTCCCGGGTTGACAATTTATGTGGCACTTGAATTGTGAAAACAATTAAAGCGACCAACATTTTGGCGCCGTTGCCGGGGAAGACAATTGTTGATTTCAAAAGCATTGATGATTTCTTTCTAGATGTGCAGATTGTATGAGAGGACGTGGAACCCAGAAGAAAACTAACCCTACAGGTGGCAAGGGCAAAGGTAGGGGAGGAAGAAAGACTTTCATTGACAAAATTGTATCAAAGGCTGAATCTTCACAGAGGTTAAGCTCTCGAAGGCCAAAGCCTCAACGCTCCCCTCAATTAGATTACAAAACAGAAGAAGTTGTGGGCCTTGAATACGTGGAGGATCCAGCAACAGATATTAGAGAACCAGTAGCCCGTGCTGAAGAAATAAAAGAAAGTGCTAAGGAATCAGCAGAGAACGTTGAGGAATTAACAGAAGATATTGAACAACCAGTGGAAAACATTGAGGAGCCGGTGGAATATTTTGAGGATAAAGCAAGTGCAGTGGAGATCAACCAATGGAAGGAAACAATGATGAATTCTTTGGTGGGGGACGAGTAGATCCTGAAGGAGAAGGAAGGGATGAAAATTCTCTCTCTACCTTGGGATTTCCTATTAGTGATCTCCTTAGAGGAGCAACCCCTATGAAGAATATTCCATTATCAGCTTTACCTAATTTCCATGGTTTATCCTCTGAAGATCCGGATGAATTTCTTTTTGAATTTCATATATTATGCAGAAGTTATGATTATGTTACTAATGCTCAGAAGTTGAAACTATTTCCAGCAACATTAAAAGGAAATGCGTTAAGATGGTTCATGAGCCTTGGAAGCCAGGTAATCACAATGTGGGAATAGATGAAACAGAAATTTCTGCTTAAATATCAAGACTATTGTCAGACAAGAGAAAAGAGGGAGGAATTATTTAATATGGCACAAAAGGAGAATTTGGAGGACTATGTGGAAATACTGCAGTACAATCTGCAGAGGTCTGATCATCTGAATGTAAGTAAAGAAATTCGTAAAACAATATTACTGAAAGGACTAAGGGATGATTGTTTAGATATGCTAAACATGCTTGGTAAAGGAGATATATCTAAAGAATCGTATGATGAGATTGTTGAACTCTGTAAAAGATGTTCGAGAGGAGCTGCAAGGAACAGATTAAACAACAAAGATTCCACTTATTCCAGAGTTCAGAAATTAGCCAGTGGTGGAGCAACAAGAGCTGAAATAGGTAATTTACTTGAAGAATTTAAAACTGAAATGTTAAGTTCTTTTGCTTCACAAATTGATACCTTGCAGGTTAAAAAGAAGCAGGCTGAAGCAGAAGTAGCTCTGGCTGTCTTTTGCCCTAAATGCAGAGATAAACATGCACTAAGGGAATGCCCATTGGATAAAATACCAATCTGTACCCTTTGTGAGAAAGATCACGAAACTCAACAATGGCCTTCTCTACCAGGAATAAAAGCAGCATTGTAGCCAACGGAAGAAGAAGCTGAAGCATTTTATCTGCTAACACAAAGAATACAATGGCAACCAAGAGGACAAGGTATGAATTCTAGTATGCCATTTACATCTTCTAATCGTTGGAATAATTATCCTTCTTTCAGTCAAACAAATTACCCTCCCTTTAATCAAATGCAATACTCGCCCTTTAATCAGATGAATTACCCATCCATGCAACAAACTAACCCTCCCTTTGTAGATCCTGCAATGTGGACTCCTTGGCCCCCACAACAACCATCTTCTTTTAATCCATGGAATTCAAATTGGAGGAGTCAACAACTCCCGTATCCAAATCAATTTCCTCAATTTCAACAACCACTTTCTCTGCCATCAAATGCTCCACCAAACAAACAAATGAGACCCCAGCTACCTGTGCAACCAAATCCTAACCCCAATAATAAAACTGTACAAGTCATTGATATTCAGAATCAATCTACAGTTTCTACTTTCCCTGTACAATGTAATGACATCCATTTAAGATCCGGGAAAATAGTTGAACCAATTATTGATGATGTTACTGATTCTGATAAAGAAGAAACTGAGAAACATAATTCACACAAAGAAGCACAGCCACCCCCTAACAAGAATGCTGAAATTATAGAGCCACCATTCCCCGAGCGTTTAGCTTTAACTAAAACGCCTAAAACACCTGCTTTTAATCTTTTAGGGGAATTGCAAAATTTGTATGTTAAAATTCCACTTTTACAGGCACTCAGAGATGTACCAATCTATGCCAGAACCATGAGGGATATTTGTGTTAAGAAACCTGGTAGGAAAACTAAGGATCCCCTTACAGTTCATGTTACGGGTGATCTGTCCACACTAATGTCCGGAAAAACTCCTCCTATGAAATATGGTGACCCCAGCCATCCTACTGTGACAGTTCAAATTGGAAAAACGATAATTCCTCAAGTTCTGGTAGATTTAAGTGCCGCAATAAACATCATGACCTTGGAAACTTCACAATTGTTGCAGCTAAAGAACACAATTAGAGACACACCAACCATCCTAGAGCTAGCTGACCGCTCTACAATTAAACCAAAAGTAGTTGTTGAGGACCTAGTTATCTCGATTGAATCCTGGAATTACCCAGCTGAATTTGTGGTGTTACAAACTAAAACAAAGTTGGGGGGACACCCTCTAATTCTAGGAAGGCCTTGGCTTGCTACAGCCGATGCCTTTATCAGTTGTAGATCTGGTTCAATGACAATTTCTAATGGATATGAAACTAAACAGCTTACTCTTTATCCTCATGCTACACCCGTGATCAGCAATAAGAATTCTGTATGGATGGATTATGATGATAATGATGTTCAGCCTATTTTAACCATCAGACAAGCTTTGAGTTTGAAAGACAACACAGAGGACGAAGTAATTAATAGTTTTATTTGTGAACCTTCCTCGGTAGTTGCTGAAACTCACAATCAATTGATTACACTCTTTGAAACATATACCCATGATGAGATTGAATATGAAGATTTACCGCAAACATCAACCAATATTTCCTCTAAAAGCATAACTCTGGAAATCGAACCTGGAAAAACACTGAATATAAATTCTGATTTAATAGTTGCTGAAACACAACAGTTAATGAAATTATTACTTGAAAATAAGGAAGAATTCGCATGGGATTACACGGATATGAAGGGAATCTCTCCTGAATTATGCACTCATCAGATTTATATTAAGGAAAGTTTCCGACCAGTCTATCAACCCCAAATACGAATGAATCCTAATTTAAGAGAAATTGTGAAACAGGAACTTCAAAAATTACTTAATTTAGGATTTATATACCCTATATCTGACAGTGAATGGGTTTCCCCATTGGTAATAGTCCCTAAGAAAAATGGGAAATGGAGGGTGTGTGTAGATTATAGGGCTTTAAACAAAGCTACTCAAAAGGACCACTTTCCTCTACCATTCATTGATCAGGTGTTGGAAAATTTGTCAGGAAAGAAATTCTTTTCCTTTTTGGATGGATTCAGTGGGTACAACCAAATCTGGATTGCAGCCCAAGACCAAGACAAGACCACTTTTACTAGCCCGTGGGGAACTTTTGCCTATAGAGTTCTTCCATTCGGACTATGTAATGCACCTGCAACTTTTCAAAGGGCTGTTATAGGAATCTTTTCTGATATGCTGAATGACTCTATGGAAATATTTATGGATGAGTTTACCCCTTATGGTGTGTATTTTGAAGATGCATTACAGAATCTTGAGAAAGTACTCAAACGTTGCATTCAAGCTCATCTATCCTTAAGTACTAAAAAATGCCACATGATGATGAGTGAAGGAGTGGTGCTTGGACATTTTATTTCATCTCAATGAATTCAGGTAGATCCATCTAAAATACAAGTCATACAGAATCTTCCAGTTCCTAAAACACAAACTGATGTAAGAAGTTTTCTTGGACATGCTGGATATTACAGGAGATTCATTAAAGATTTTTCTAAGATAGCTTCTCCATTATTTGTTTTGCTTATGAAAAATGCTGAATTCAAGTGGACTAATTCTTGTCAGGAAGCCTTTGTAGCACTCAAGCATCAGTTATCTATAGCTCCTATTTTGAGAGGGCCTGATTGGGCACTTCCCTTTCATATATCTTCTGATGCTTCAGATACTGCAATTGGAGCTGTCTTGGGACAAGAGGTAAACCATCTTCCTTATGCTATCTATTTTATCAGTAAGAATATGACCCCTGCTGAACTTAATTACACAGTTACCGAAAAGGAATTTTTAGCAGTAATTTATGCCATTAACAAATTTCGACATTATATCACTGGTTACTCTACTTTTTTCCATACTGATCACTCGGCCATCAAGTATTTAATGAATAAACCTGTCACAAATGATCGAGTTACCAGATGGTTATTGTTACTGCAGGAGTTTGATATTACAATTGTAGATCGACCAGGTAAAGAAAATGTTGTGGCTGATTTCCTTTCACGGTTAAAAACTGATAATAATATTCCAGTAGATGATTCCTTTCCTAATGAGTATCTATTTGCAGTATCTGCTCACTCTCCTTGGTATGCAGATATTGCTAATTATTTGGTTGTAGGAAATTTTCCATCACACCTGTCACATAGAGAAAAGAGGAGAATTGTTCAACAAAGTGCCAGGTATAGCTGGATAAGCGGGTGTCTCTTTCACACAGGATTTGATCATGAAATCCAAAGATGCATTAGAGAGGATGAGGTTTATGATATACTAAAAGCTTGTCATGATGGCCCTTGCGGAGGGCATTTTGCCGATAAAAGAACAGCACACAAAATTCTAAGGATGGGATACTATTGGCCCTCACTGTTTAAGGATGCAAAGAATTATGTGCGGGCTTGTGATAGCTGTCAGAGAATGGGTCAACCCAATCATAGAGATCAAATGCCATTAAACCCCCAGGTAGTACTTGAACCATTTGAGAGATGGGCCTTAGATTTCATAGAACCCATTAATCCTCCATCCAATCAAAGAACTTATATATTAGTCTCTACAGACTATATGACTAAATGGGTGGAGGCCAAAGCACTTCTTAGAGCTAATGAAGAAGTTGTTCTAGCTTTCCTATTTGAAGAAATATTTGTTAGATTTGGAATTCCTAGAGAGCTAGTTACAGATGGAGGACCTCCCTTCAATTCCCATGGTTTTAAATCTACCCTTCAAAAATATCATATTCAACATAGAATGACTACACCATACCATCCCCAAGCCAATGGGCAGGTGGAAAGCACAAATAAAGTAATAGAAGCCATTCTAACCAAAACAGTGAAGGATAACAGGAGGGATTGGTCTCAAAGACTCCCTGAAGCATTATGGGCCTATAGAACCACCTGGAGAAATACTACAAGATTTTCTCCCTATGAATTGGTTTATGGTAAAAGTGTCGTTTTTCCTGTGGAATTTGAAATTAAAACTTTGAGAACTACTTTAGCTGTTAACCTTGATTTGACTGATATGCAGGCAGCCAGGTTGCAGCAGCTTCTTGAATTGGATGAAAAGAGATTAGATGCCATTCACCAGACAACCATGATTCAACAACAAAGAACAAAGTGGCATCACAGAAACATTAAGCACAAGCAGTTCCAGAGAGGTAATTAGGCTTTATTGTATGACTCTCGGTTTGAAAACTTTCAAGGTAAGCTACGTACACGATGGCTGGGACCTTATGAGGTAGATGTTGTTTTTCCTAATGGAACAGTCAGACTTTTAACAATTGATGATTCTAAAACACCTCTACTAGTAAATGATCATAGGCTTCGTTTGTACCAGCGCCCTGTTTCTAAAGAAGATTTTAAGGCTGCTTGCATGAATGATACACATTATCTTTTTCTAGGGGAGTCTTCTGCTCCTCATAGCATTTAATTATTTTCTGCACTATATTTTTAGTATTAGATTAGATTTACAACTAATAATCCCTGTCAAGGATTGGCATGTTACAATAGTATGTTGCAGATTAAGGAAGAATTCACCAAGGAGGACAATGTCATCACAAGAAGATCTAAGCTTCAATCTGAAGAAGCTTTCCTTTCCTCATCCAATTCATTTCCCCCACCATTTCATCATTTATTCCCTTAGTCTTTCATTCCCTTTTTCATATCATTTTTCTCATTCCACTTACTGCTGAAACACCATTCTTCATCTAGTATCTTTCCTATCCCCTACTCTTGAAATGTCATTCCTTAGCAAATATCCCCTCAAAGTTTCCAGTGCTGAATCATTACTTTTTAGCAGCATTTTTCTTATTTTTCCCTTGCTAAAACACCACTTTCATCATCGTGACATCCATTTTTCCCTGTTGAAACACCATTCTCAGCATCAGGTCATTTATCTTTCCATTGCTGAAACATCATTTTTCCCCTGCTACATAAGTTTTCTAGCATTCCACTTTCATTCTTCAGATCCCTTGGGTGAACATTATCCAGTATTGATCAGACTCCAATATGCTCCTGTCTCTACATTTTAGAGAAACCTAAAGATTCTTCCATCAGTTTTAAGCCATTATGGACGAGCACTCTATACTTCGAATTATAATAATAAAGGTAAAATATAAGGTATGCGAATTTTTTTTATGTAATACAGTTAAATAATAGTTTAAAGAGAGGATCTTTCCCATTATGATTACAATCCTCGCACAATTAAACATCATTACTTCGCACGTAGGGGGGAGATTTCAAAAATTTAAACCATCATCTCACACCATCCAATCCACTGTCACCCTTCATATCCATATTTCCGCCGTCATTGATACTCCATATCCTCAGTTGCAATGATTATTCTGATCAAGCCGGTGTTTCTGTTCTCTGCGCCTCTGCATTTGACTCAAGTTAGTAGCTATGGGAGGCTCAGCTATCAGACATGAGCCTGGCTCGATGGCTCTTCTCGAATTATTCCCGGAGGCTTACCAAATCTTTCAGCAGGCAGGATGGATCACATATTTCGAGAGGCTAGGAGAATTTGATCCTCAGCAAGTTTTAGAGTTTGCACAGAATTTCCACGAGGACCACTCCATAGTCCAAGGGGTCCGAATTTCAGTCACATAAGAAGATATAGCACAAGTGTCGAGATTTCCAGTCACAGGTGCTCGGTGGTTTAGCAGGAAACATATCATCTTAAACGCACAGCAGGACTTCCTTCTTCCAGAGGAGCAGGTTGAGATTAAAGGTCGCGGCATAAGTCTGCATTCATTACCCCGTCCATGGCCAAGTGTAGCTGAATTTTTCAAGCACTATTTAACCTGCGAGGGGCGCTACCAGGTAGTCTATCAACACAATTTTGTTTTACTGAGCCATTTGCGGCACGGTCGATTAGTTAACATTCCTTACTATCTGCTTGGGTGTATCAAAAATATGTCATATTACTGTAGACGGGTAAGATTCCCATCACTGTCCTTAACCCGTCATCATTTGTGTCAATTATTAATTCAGAGGGGTTTTGCTCAGCAAAACCCCCTTCTAAATAACCCACCCCTACTTCTTGAACAAGCTCCCGAGATACCCCAAGAAGCTAAAAATCCCCAAGAAATCTCCGAAAGCTCTTATGAACGGCAACCGGAAGATATTCATGATCCTCCATCGATTCCATCTTCAGAGCCAGTTGACCTGTCCCCAAAATCACCCCATTTAGCAGAGTCATCCCATCCCACTGTCCACATCCCTAGCAATGACTCTCAAGCCGAAACAACCCCATCATCCCCTACTCATAAAAGAAAGAGACAAATTGCAACAGTCTCTGTCTCAAAAAGGAAAATAAGGGCCACATCCCAAGATGTCACCCCTTCTGATAGTCCTTCTCCTAGAAAAGGATCTTCTCATAAAAACAAAAGGAAAGTCACTTTTTCTGCTTTCCTACCTAGGAGAAAAATGAAAACGACTGTTGAATCTGAAGTCATTCCCATTTCCCCTAACCCTGTAGCTATCTTGATAAAGCTTCACTCGTCATCACCATTCAAAAATCCCGAATCATTACCCGTCTCGTCCTGTGGCACTGCTCCACAAGAACCAGATGCCCAGGGTAATATGACATCATTTTCTCAAACAGTAACTGCTCCACAAGCACCAGTTACTCACCCAGCAGCTGAAACACAAGAACCAGTTGCTGAGGTGAAAAAATTGAACACCCAGTATGATAGTATAAGGAAACCAGCTGTAGCTAAAACACAAGAACCAGCTACAGCTGTGGATTAGCAATCAACTCCGACAAAAGCAACCAACACACAGGGTCGACTCACCATGGCATATTTATTAGAGGAAAATGAATCTTTAAAGTCAGAATTAGAGGCCTATAAAAGAGAGTTGGTAACGGAAAGGGAAGCCTTTGATAAATAACTAAATCTCTACATGTTGGCACATACAGCATCAGCACAAAAGAATGACCCATGTAAAGAATATATGTGACATGAATGTGGAAACATCTACCAACAGGCCGTATACAAGATAGTGAAAGTTCCAGTGCCTGAGGCATCCACATCAGTTGTAGTCAACGAAGAACGCCCTACTGTCACACAAGAACCAGTAGGGCCTTCAAAAATTCTAGAGAAAGAAACCAAGCCACAGATATCCTGCCCTGTATTAGTTAATTCGGCTACTCAGACAATGTCTTAGCCCATTACTTATAATGCCGAAACACAAAATCCACCATGGAAACAGTTGGAAATAATGAATGAGTGGAAGCAGCAGTATGCTATTGATCAAGACAAAATTCTTCAACAGCATAAATTGGCATGGCAAAATCAGATGTATTCCAACTGGAATAATTGGGAGCAGACACTTCAGCAACTCAAAGATTCCAAGAAAGAAACTAAGGAGTTGAAAGATAAATTGGTCCTGATGTTTTCATTAGTGCAAAAATTGTTAGCCACCAGGAAACCTTCTTTGAATTATTCCCTGTTTCTTTCTGAACGACTTGTTTATTTTCAATTGAAAGCAATTAAGGACGGGAGACCTCATGAGTTGCTCACAGTGGAACAGTTTGTTAAAACATTTGCTGAGGCATCCGCTAGTGATCAACATCTATTATGTGAACTTTATCTTCATAATGAGGCTATGCCCGATAACAGAAAGGTCAACTTGAATCCGATTGTTGGTGATGTACAAATTAGGGCATTTTTTTCCTTTCTTTCCAATCAAATCACATGGAAAACCGCTTTTCTTGCGACTAGGCACAATGAGGATAATCGCCTCCTCTGGATAAGACCGGAACCTTCAAATCAGGCCATTTTTGTAGCAGAATATCATCGGTTTTTGCAAAAGCTAGGAATGCGCAGGTACATACAACAATTGCAAGCCTCAGTACTTTTACAGTGTCATCAGTTAATCAGGGTCAACGAGACTACTGCCTTGAAGGCAAACACTATGTTTTTGCAACAATCCTGTAAGGAAAGACAAGAATATAATCCCTTTAGCCCTGATAATCTTCAAACTGCACTATCCAGAATACCAAACTATATCAGATGCATTCAGCAATGTGCCGAGAATTGGATTGGTTATCATTTTCACTTCCCTGTCTTATCGATGCCATCAGAACGATATCAGCCTCATTACAGATTGGTTAACAGAGACGAGGCAGCAACATGGCAGAAATTACAAAGTAACCAGAAATTCAGATATTCGATAGAGGCTACCTTCCATAGTTATTGCTTGAGTAACTTGCATGCAAAGAGTCATTACTCAGACTCTGACTCGGACTAAAAGTTGCCTGAGGACATGCAACCCTTTCAGTTGGGGGGGATGTTAGGACCTCACAATGTACCATTTTGACCATATATTTTGACACCATTTTACTCTTTATAATCCATATTTAAAAGTTTACATTATCAGTTCCATCTATTTTTCCCAAAGGTATACAAAGTCCTTCTCTTTATTCTATGTTTAATTTGTTTTGCATATAATTCCACATTATCCTTATATTTAATCATTAATCGAAGTTATACAGTTGCTGAAGATATTGCAGATAGTCTATGTTAAAGAACGTGTTGCTGAAACAGTCGACTTCGTTGTTGAAACAGTCGACCCCCGTTGCTGAAACAGTCAATTCTGTTGCTGAAACAGTCGACTTCGTTGTTGAAACAGTCGACCCCCATTGCTGAAACAGTCAATTCTGTTGCTGAAACAGTCAACGGGCACGCAAATCCCGTTACTGGAAACTGCTCGTGATTTGCGATTTCGGAAGCGTATTTCAAGAACGATGGCAATGAAATGAAGACAAGCAAGGAAAGTTTTTACACGGATTGTTCTGAAGCCAGTATTTTTGTATCTGCTGTAACAACACTTTGTTATAGAAAATAGAAAGATCTTTCAGATCTGGATAAAAATAGGATTTCTCTGATGTCACTGTAACAGATGTCTTCTCTTTAAAAAGAGAAGACATCATCATTAGAAGGGAGCTAGAGACTACGGGAGATATACTTTTCTGAGCAGAACGGAGCAAGGCTCCATTATAATGTATTATTCCTTTTGGCAGATGAATACACATTTATTTTGAGTACTTCCATTTAAGTCCTTTCTCTGGGGAATCTTGTGAGAAGGAAAGGGCCCGCCTTCCTCACAAGATTCACCCGATTGCTCCTGTAGTCTGTTAACTTCTTTATGATTTTTGCACCTTATTTAAACACTTTTTGCTGAAGGTTATTTACACTACGCTGTGCGTCTTATTCAACACTCTGTTTTCTTTAATTACTGCATATCATTCAGTCTTATATAAGCTGTGAGTTATTCCATTTTTGGTTATTTAATTGAAAGATGTATGCATGACAGTTTGACTTTGGGAACTAGGTATTGAAGAGTCCTGTCTAAAGGAATAGGGTCCTGTTCCCTATTTTGGGCTGAGTGATTTTCTTTTCCATAGTGTGTTTGATATCAGGAGACAGGTGCTGAAGATTCCTGTTTAAAGGAATAGGGTCCTGTCCCCTGTTTTAGTAATTTTCTTTCCCACAGTGTGTTTGATATCAGGAAACAGGTGCTGAAGGTTCCTTCTTGGAGGAATAGGGTCCTGTTCCCTGTTATGGTTGATTGATTTCCTTTCCTGCAGAATGATTTTCTTTCATTATCTGTTCTAGGACTCTTTAATGAAAGTCTGCAATAGAAGGATTGTTTCTGCTGTAACACAAGTAGACCTCAATTTTGTCAAGGTGTGAATAGTGTGATTAATATAATTTGTGTGATCAATACTACAACATTTCTCTGCTTTTGGAATTGAGCATATACAGTGCGTGATTGTCTTTGGAATAAACAGACCTTCCCGGGTTGACAATTTATGTGGCACTTGAATTGTGAAAACAATTAAAGCGACCAACAATTATGAGCTTGAAAACAATTGTAAGTTGACTTATCTTTAGGTTTGGAGTAAAAAAAAGTTCCTTTTTTATTCTCTCGTCACCCTTGTGATTTTATATGGTCGTGAGGTATGGGGTTGCAATATCTCTAGAGAATTGTGGAGGAGGATTGAGCTGATCCAAAAGAAATTTATAACCTACAACCTCAATATTAAAGGAAAAAATCCCTATCCTATCCTTTTGACTAAAGTTGTCCATTCTCCCATTGAAAGCATGGATATGTTTCAGTATTTGATGTATAAGAAGAAGCTTTAAAACATGGAAACCAAGAGGTTTACCAAACTTGTTTCTAACTCTAGCCAAAACGCCCACCTTCGGCTCAAGCAAGGATGACACAAGGATGCCCAATCTTTGCTCGACCATTGGGGGATAAAGGAGGAGATCATCTTAGAGAATAAGGATAATATTAAAAACAATATTGCTTCCAAATTTAAGGATAATTTTTGGGATGATAAGGAGGTAGAGGGGGAAATGAAGCTAAGGTATTATAAGGAGGTGATCAAACACACTCTTGCTAACCATAATTTTGTTTTTTTAGTGACCAATGCTAAGAAGAAAATGAACATTGCAAATATAAGAACTAATTCTCATGAGCTTCGAAGTGAAACAAGGTGTTGGTCTATTTTGCAAACACCTCGGGATGAAATAATTTTTCACCTTTGCAATACTAATAGGGTTGAAGATGAAAATAAATTTCTCTTGGATTGCCCGATATTTTACTCACATCCATTATCATTTCCAAAACATTTGTTGCACTACCAACCTTCTTGGCTTGTTAAGTCAAAAAAACTATAGTGATCTAGGAACGTTTCTTTCCTTTCTTTTTGACGATAGAAATAAAAAATTAAAGAGCCTCAATTAATATCTTACTTTCTTAAGGTCTGATAGACCACATTGGATTTTAGTGGACTTTAACCACCACCACCACCACCACCATAATCAATATTATATTTTGTTTATATTTAAAATAAAATAAATTTATTAAATTATAATTTAATGACATATTGATGAGAAACTTCTATTATTAATTCAAATTAGATTTTCATAAAACAATAGTTATACGTCCCATCCAAAATCCTCAAAATAACATATCATAAAAGTGAAAATCTTTTAGATACAACTTCAAAACCCAATCTTAATAAATATAAATAAATTTCATAATAAATTAATGATTTTCACAAAACTTATCTCCAACCTAAAAATAAAACAAAATAATAATAAACATACCATTTAAAAACCAAATCTTAATGATGAGGATGACGATGGAGATTAATGTTTACTAATACTAATGTGGTCTATTAAAATTTAAGAAAGTAAGAGATTAATTGAGACTCTTTAATATTTTATATGCTCAGAAATAAGAGAAAGAAGCGTTCCCATATCATTATAGTTTTGCTAACTTAACAATTCAAGAAGCTAGGTAGTGTGACAAATGCTTTGAAAATGAGAATGGATGTGAGTAAGCAATAGGAAATCTAAGAGAAAGTGATTTTCATCTTCAACCCTTTTAGTATTGTAAAAATGAAAAATAAATAAATTCCATAATAAATTAATAATTTTTACAAAACTAATATCCAACCTGTTGGACACCTAATCCTCTATGGGTAGGTGTGGAAGTTGAATGGACTAAAGGAGTCCAAGTGACCTTGGAATGTGGAATCCAAGAGTCACATCAATGTATTATAAATACACATCTATGGTTAATGGAAAAGTAACTCACGCTTATCTTTATCATTTTCTGTCTATTCTTGTGTTTACCATGCGTGTGTTTAACACAACCTAAAACTAAAACTCTTTAAAATTAACATCATTTAAAAAAAATTAACAATAATAATATTCAATATTTAAAATGGGGTTTGATGGTGAATCTACGTCATTTTTCATCCTTTAAAAATTTATAACATGAATAAATTTATATACACTACTTTTATTTACTATTTTAATTTATGTTATATTAAATTATATTAATATTATTATCCCTACCGTAGTCATGGATATTACATTTTTTTGTTGTAAATAAGACTAATTCTAATAAAAGAGCATATAGTACAAGTTCAAGTTAAAGTCAAGAGAGGCTAGATAGCAGGGATGCCAGAAATGAGAAAATATCAACCTCGGTCCTATTAAGTAACCATGAGAGTAACAGAGAGGATCATGAAGAGAAAGATTGGAGCTATAAGAGAAAGGCACAAGAATCTACCCAAAATGGGTTGCATTCTCAATACGACATTTTTTCCCTTTTTTTGTAACTTTAACCCAATTGTCATGGAGCGGGTGGGCTAAAACCAGTTGAAGACCGTTGTTGGCTGAAGGAGGAGTCTCCTTATTTGAGTCGGAGGAGGAGGAATCATGAGTTCTTTTCTGAGCACTCGAAGAAACATTGGGCCCCCACAAGGTCTGCTGAGGGCATATCCTTCTTCTGCTTTGTTGTGTCCTCATCTGCTTCAATCTCATCCTCATCCGAGCTGAAGGACTCAATGTCATCCATGGGAGCAGGATCACAGGGTTTCCAGCTTTTAGAGTTTTATTTACGATTGCTTCTTTTCTTTTGGGCAAGGAACATGGTATAGGAGTTCTGAAGATGCCCTGTTTGATGGCAGTGACGACATCAGAAAGAAGTGTTCTCATAATACAAGGTCTATGTCCATACAAAATCACCAACTTTGATATTGCTTTGATTGGGAAGACCTTTACTAATGTCAATTTCATCACATATTCTGCCATAAGTGTATATGCCCGTCTCCCCCTTAGAGGGTTCTGTTTCCAGAAAGCGACCCGGCGAGTTTCCAATTCCTTGAAAAACAGAAAAGTTCCATAAATGTGCAGGTAGATTTGGAAGCCTTACCAAAATAGGAAGCTTGGGATCATGGGG
This sequence comes from Pinus albicaulis, assembly GCA_034641835.2. Taxonomy (NCBI): domain Eukaryota; kingdom Viridiplantae; phylum Streptophyta; class Pinopsida; order Pinales; family Pinaceae; genus Pinus; species Pinus albicaulis. The sequence goes on from CM076574.1 coordinate 1,305,499,826, forward strand.
GTGAGGAATAGCCCTGCTTTACCCGAAAACCATGGACCACCAGTTAAGGATTTTTTATAATATTCATTGAAAGCAACCAAAACTATGAAGAAGCCCTTCGAGCATAAAATAGCATTGTTGTTATTGGTCCAAGTGGAGTGAATCCATTGGTAGAGATCTACTGTGTGGGGCCATAATCCATTGAATCGAAAAATAATGGAAGATTCGACATAGATTTGAAACTGGTTTTCAAGTGCCAGGTGGGAGATTTATACAGAGGGAACATCCTCCAATTTATTAACCAGAAAAGATTTGGGAGCCTCCGACGGTTGAGCAGATTTCTTGGAGGGTTGTGCATGGACAACATCCTTGTATGAGAAATATTGGGCGGAATATGGTTGTTTGACTGCCCCTCCTCTCAGATGGAGGGTAAGAACCAAGAAGCATCTTTTTCAATATTGTAAAATGAGAGCAGGAGAGAGTCCTCTAGTTGTTTACCTACATAGCGAAGTCACTGGAAGGAAAAGGGGATCCCCAGCCTAAGTTCCAGGGCATGTGAAAGGTTCTTCACTAGATTCGAAGAGTGAACCCAAAGAAACATGGTTTTTCCAGAGAGAAGAGAAATCTGAATATGAAAGGAGGGGAATGAAAGATCTGGGGATCCCTGGCTGCCAGAGCTCATTCGTGAGGCTAGAATGGCAAGCCCTGATGGCTTGCTACTAAATATGGATGCCTCCTCACATTTGTCATTTCCCCTTGTGCAGTGACCGCCTTGGTGTCTAAACCCTAGGGTCATTCGATGGAGCGGAGAACCATTCAGGGTCGAGCAGGAGTGGCTGAAGCCTTTCTCTTTGGTGAGTGGCAAGCGGAAGGTCGCAGCTGTCTTTAGCTTCACCTCGGGGTTGAGATCCATCCCAGTCTGTCTAGCAGGGACCCCGACAACCTGCAAATAATCACACACCTCTTCCTTGTCTGTGACCAAAAATGTTGTGCTTATTTTGGGTGTCAGTAAACCTGTAAAAATTTGGATCCTCTCCAACGTATCTCCATCACCGCTACTTTATTTGATGGACTATTGCTGAGATGGAGGTGCTCCTAGCCTCTGGTCACCAAGAGCCTCAGGGCCGAACATAGGTTTGACGACGGTGGGAGGAGGAGCGCAGATGCAAACCCTAGTATTCATCTTCAGATGCTCTCTCGAAAACCTCGAGGTTGATCGAATATTACGGTCAGGAGGTTCTGCAATTTTCCGAGATAAATTCGGCATGGATATTACATTGAGTTTGTGGTGAAATGTATGTTAGTTTAGGATTGACTAAAAAATTATGTAAATTTTCCATAGTTTTACTTTGCAAATTGAAATTTAATATTTTTGGCAATAATTTAATTTAATTTTCTGTAATGTGATTGGCCATCATATTCAACATGTTATTTCTCAATGCATAAATTAATGAGCCAAAGGTACAAAGGTATTATAAATTAATAAATTAATAATATAAAGGTACAAACGTCTAATCATAAATTTGCAGACCGACTTTTCCAGGGTGAAAAGAGATTTGCATTTTGGTTGTGTTCGCAGATTTGGTGTCATCCACAAATTTAATTTTATCTTGAGGTTTTCTCTGATTTAATTAAATATATCATATTTTTACAAATATCGAAAAAAAAAAAAAAATTATGTGGCAAAACAGGTTAACGAAAATATTTATATCATATTTTCAATGTCATGGAAATTCATGGTTGTCTATGATATATTGATGATGTGCTTATTGCACTAAAAATTTTCGATGTTTATGTACATAGTGGTTTGAATTTATATTTAATATTAAATAAAGGTTTCAGTTTCTCTCCACCTTAATGAGATGGGAGTATTTGGCTTAATAATCTCGCCGAGTTAAATTCCTCTATTCATGTTCACATTCTGAATCAAGTACAATTGATAAGAATCAAGTAGATTGATAGTTTATTGGTTTACAATATTTCACAACATATAGCAGCATGCATTGCATTTGTATTGATTTAAGATATATATATATATATATATATATATATATATATATATATATATATAGTGTATTCAATTTATATTGATGTTAATATTTGTTATGTTTGTCTCTTTCCTTATCATATTAAGATAAACAACAACTTAGACGACTTGTTTTTTTTGTCAATTAAAAATTTAGACTTTGGCGACATGGATAGTGTGAGAAAATTATAATATGTTAAGTATGGATTCTTTTGGGAAATTGGGCTTCACATGCATGAATTAAATGTCTTTTTTCAGAGAATTTCATTGAACACGAAATCAATGTCATGCAAGGAACATGCTAGCAAATCAATGCTTTATATTTCATTATTTTCTATTATATTATTTTATAAATTAATCTAAAACTAATTTTGTCCGGTATATTTTAAACTTAACACATGACATTAATGTTAAAATAAATTGAAGACATCATCATTAATTTAATGTGTGAACAATTTCATCTTTTATTATTAAAAATATATTACTGAATCACTATTATTTTGTATCAATTTATAATTTTGTGTAAATATAAATACAAATATATATATATATATATATATATATATATATTAATTTTAAATAAATAAAAACAAATTATCTTGTACACTCACATAAGAAAATATGCCTTATTTTTTTATTTTTATTTGTTTTAATTACATCTCTCACTCCAAAACACAAAACAAGATAACTCATCTAAATTTTCAATACTTTCAATTTCATAATCACATTTCCAATAAATAATCACATTTCCTAAAAGTTTATATTTCAAATTTATAATTAATAGTTAACCAATTTCATAATATATAACATGTATGTCTTACATTCTTGTCTTGGTTAACTTTTCATTTAAAAATTATCAAATATATTATCATATCTAATCATCATAATTTTAGATAAATATAAAATTTCAACTCTTTAGTTCACACTTATTATAAAATTAATGAATGTCTGTATCGACTTCATGGCAAGTGGGAAGGTATATCGTATAAATTAATAATAAAAATAACATATTTAACAATAACATATATTTTAATTTAGCTATATATAAACTAAACGACATGGACTAGCTACTATGTAGCACTTGTTTATATTGAAATTTATAATAAAAATGAATGAATCAAATATATTAAAAATGAAAAAAAATATTTAAAACTAATAAACCATAGACCTATAATACTTGAATAAATAATAACTTCATTTGATGAAGTTGAAATTCAATTCATAAGTGTTTCATTGAAAATTTTAATGGCATAGTTTTAAAGTTTTTTTTTGAGACAAAAGAGTAATTTTATTTGAGATAAATCCTCGCCTGAGTCGCGACTAAGACCGAGAGATTACATGTTCAAGATTTCCAAAAATTTCGCTGAATAGATACATCCATAACTGGGCTAGCCCAAATGACTTCCAAAATTACAAAATTCAGCTTTGATACTATTGTTGCTATGTTGTACATCCTACAATATATAATGAGCAAAAAGATACATGGAAATTTACACATAGAAATAAGAAGTTAGTTATTCATCAGGATTGGCAGGCCGGTTCAGGTCGACGCCGCTCAACTCCTCTTCCGAGGTTGTGGGATTCCCTTTCAGCTGAATCTTCAGGTCTTCGATTTGGCCTTGCAAAGCATATATTTCATCCTCTAGTTGGCTGATATTTCTGTTCTTTTCAACTTATTTCTCTCTATGGTCCAAGTCCTCCTTTTGCTGCATTTGAAGGCTTTTCTTCGAATCCTCCATGTAGTCCCATAATTCCAATGCTCAAGTTCACGGTGATTGTAGTTGTGCAGGGAAACAATCATCAGAGGCATGATACATTCAATCTTCGTCCCTGTGCGTTTGTGTCTTACTCCCTAGGCTTCCACCTGCATCTCCATGTTTCTTTCTTTCTTAGTTTTCTTATTTTTCCTCTGCCTTTTCCTTGTAGTCCTCTGCATTTTAGGACCCTTAGTAACACTGACTATTAATTCCACCACTTCGGAAGTCTGAATGGAGAAACAAGTTCCAAAAGCCTCATCCCAACCTGTCATCTCAGAGTACCACTCAGAATCTTGATAATTCAGCACAAGATGACCATTGGTTTTTACATGATTCTTCATACAGGAATTTAAACAGTACATAACTCCCCCACCCAGCTACTCCAGAGTATCTACCAAGCCCTGAATTTTATCAACACTTCCTATATCCCAATTCTGTTGCCCTGAGCTATCCTCATCCAATCACATAAATAGACACACCTAAATTCGAATATCACCCTACCTTTAAACTCGGCCTAGGAGATGATAAGGCTAGCAACTCTGCACCTACTGTTAGCCTCCCAACTCTCACAACACCACCCTATACAACTCACCAAGCTAACCTGCCAGCCTCCTAAGAGTAGAGTCGTTGCTTTACCTTTATTATGGAGGTGCTTGTTGTTCCTTATATAGAACCAGTGACTACTGACGGATTGATAATTCCTTCTCACTACCCTTCTGATTCCCATGATTGCAACCTTCCCTAGATCAGCTGTGAGATGTTGCATATTAATGGTTGCACGCTTGAACGATCTTCTCTTGTGCTCCAAAATTAAATTCGACTCGCACACATAGGGCTTATACATCCTTGGAAAATACTAGATCATGTGGAAAGCCATAATGCTCGGGTAAAACCTACTGCATCCCACACCGCCCCTCATTCAAGCACCACATGTCTACATTATTGCACCATCCCTATACTGGATATATTTAACGGTTATGAACAAAAGGAGATATTTTACCGTGGTGTCAGTACTGGTCCACCTGTTGTCAGTTGGAGGTGCAAACTATTGAGAGTAAGATGACAGACAATGTGATGTGAGGGCGAAGGGAAGAGGGAGAAGTGGGAGAGGTGGAGTAGGGTGAAGCGGAAGGAAAGCGGGGAGAAGGGGATGAGGGAGAAGGGGTTGAGGAAGTAAGGGATGAGGGAGTAAGGGAGTGAGGGAGTGAGGGGTGAGGGAGAGAGGGGGAGGAGGGGTCAGAGGAGGGGGTGAAGCATAAGAAAATCGAGGAGAAGGGGTTGAGAGAATAGGGGATGAGGGAGAAGGGGGCAAGGGAGTGAGGGGTGAGGGAGAGAGGGGGAGAGGTAGAGAGGTATGAGGGAAAGTGGGAGTAAGGGAGAGGATAAATAAGCTAGGGAGGAGTAGTTGGCCTCCTTTATCCCTATAATCCTTTAAATTCCTGGTTTTAATGCTTTTTCCCTTGCAATTAGAGAGGATCCAGTACATCATCACAATTATTCCCTTCATAGTACCTATGTGATGTCCTCGAACCCTTCGATCCCATTGATAAGGCTCCTACTTTCATCTATTTGGCATGCTATGTTTTCTTGGGTATCAAACTCTCCGTTCAACTCTCTTAAAATGTGATAGAAGTTGACTCTTTCAAAGCTCTTAATACTACACCTGATTCTTTTCAAAATTTGGTTCAACATTGAGTTTTTAGCCTCCCTGTTGTTGATAATTCTCTTTATTATTGATCCAAAAGGACATTCGCACATGAAAATAGCTTTGTGCCATGTTAATTTGAAGTTGGTGATAAGTATTTAAGTGGGTGAAATTATGCTTATGCATTTAATTATGCATTTTAATTAAAAACCCATGCATTATTGATGTAAATTAATAATTGTGGGAGAACTTTGTCTCACATTATTCATTAATGTAATTAGGGAAATTGGTTTTTATGTGAGAAACCACCTCACACCAATTCCCTATTTTTCTCAATTATAGGTTGAGAGAATCAAGGACATGGTTGGAAAGTCTTTAGGTGGTTTTGAGACTTTTCCAAATTATGAGCCTTAGATAGTTGGAGGTCCTCCTTTTATGGACTTTGTTTTTCCTTCTTTGTAGTTAGGCCCTACAATTATGGGTCTTGTAATTAATGATCTTTGCTAGAGAGTGGGTGAGGGAAAACTATATATATTCCTTATGTAAGCCATAAAAATGGAGAATAAAGGAGAAAATACTTAGCCATTGAGAGCCATAGTGCTTGGCTGATGCTCGGCCATAGAGCACGAATGTAAGAAAGCTTACTTTGACAAAGGAATATAGAGGATCTGCATTCCAATTGAAGCAAATTCAGAGATGTAGCCCCAGGAAGAGGAGGAGGGGTGAACTTTGTTACCAATTGGTTGTCTCTCTCTTACTTATGTGTTTTGCGCTTCTTGATATGTTCAATTCATTTATTTATGTTTTTATGTTTATGCACTCTAACCGATGGACTAACATGCTCATTTAAGCCTGTATAAGCCATAGTCAATTAAAAGATCTTAATACCGTACACGATGGTTAAAGTAGTACTCGACCTGTGATCGGATCAAGTGGTATCAGAGCAGGTGACTGGTTTGCAGGATGGGCAAAGGAGCGAAGCACGCTAAAAGAATGCAAGAGTTGCAAGAGATAAATGAAAGCATTGAAGCCGAAAATGCAGAATTGCGAAGACTATTGCTCAATAAGAAGGAGCTTCAAGAGATGCTACAAGCCAAAGAGGAGTTATTGTCTAAGTTGTAGAAGGTTGAGACAACAAAGGCTACATCTCAAACTGAGGTATATGATGACACTTCATGCTCTGTTCTCTCTCAATATGGAACTAATGTTGGCATGAAAATCCTCACGAAGATGGGGTATAAAGGAGGTGGACTTGGCATAAATGGCCAAGGAGTCACTCATCCATTGGAGGTTGTACCAAGACAACCATTTGTAGGCTTGGGTTATGCACATTAAGAGAAAGGAGAATGCTCGAAGGCAGCTGAAGAAAAATCCATCCCTTCATCACCTGATTCCAAGAAAGGAATCAAGCCACCTAGTCCTCATCAGTTCAAGGACAAGTCAAGAAGGTATGACAATCATTCAAATTTTTCTTTTGCATATAAGAGAATTGATTGCTTCCATAGATATTATAACCGGGATGTAATTAAGCATCACACAAAGAAAGAGTGGGTTAAGAATACATATCTGCCCACAAGAAGGGAGACTAAGAAGAATGAGAAGCTTCTGAATCCTCCTATCATGAAGACACATTTGAACGTGAAGCGACATAATTTCTACAGTTTCTGCAAAATCAGTGGCCATCGGGAGAAGAAGTGCTGGAAGTTGCACACCGAAATTCACCACAAGTCAAGGAGACATATGGTGAAAGAGCTCGTGAAGAAGGAGGCTCCATCCACCATTCGAAGAAAGTGCTTGGTGCTGGTTTGGTAAGCAGTTCATGATGTTTCTACAATACTTATTTCTGCTCATTTTCCAAATTTCGAGTTTTATGGGGGCAGGTATCCCTCTGTTGATGGAAAACACTCAAAAAGTTTATGATTCAAAATCAACAAATAACGGCACCATGGCGAAGAGCTCGACAAAAGGAATCCACTGGTGCTTGAATCGCGTCAAACGACCTTCGCATGGAAAATTTATTGCGACCTGAAGGATCACCTGCATCTGCACTAACACTGGTGTTCCAAATCTCCTAGTGATTGTGATGATCAAGCATGTACACAAAGGCGTGGTTGATTAATAAAAGCCGATTTCGATGCTCACCACAGTTTTTCCAATTAGTATTCTAATGAATAAGGTTTGACTTTTGGGTTCAAAAGTCGATGTTAGAGAGCCTTTAGCCTTTGAAGTTCTCCTGTTGTTCGATATGGTGAAGAAAACGTTTTTTTTTCTCCTCCACATCGTGGTAAACAATGCAAGGATTTTGAACCATAGTTTTCACACTATCGCACAAATATCTGAGAACATCTGAAGAAAATTTTTAGACATCTGTGTCACTAATGGGAACCAAAGCCAAGGTTCAATTCTCGGAGACTTATGAGCAACAAAATAATTCAGAGCTGCAACAGCTACAAAGTCCTAGTTGGGGTTCACGGCCGTTTGGTGCGTGGATATCCAAAGAGGAGAAAAAAATCAGCGCTCTTGAAAGGGCTGAGACAACCTTATTACTGGCCTCAGGTATGTGTGCTACCACAACCATGATCCTGGCATTGGTTCCAGCGGTATTGCTATCAGGTATTGCTATCTGTGAACCAGGTAGTTGATCCAAACAGTACTGCCAAAAATGGAAATCACAGCCACGGTAATTGATCTCGCTGAAATAGATTCTCTTGAAATGGATTTGGAGAAAAACAATGTTTCTATGCTCTTCTCTGAGTCTCCCACAAACCCTTATCTTTGATGTATTGATATTGAGATGGTCTCCAAGATTTGTCATGGAAAGGGTGTGTTGGTTTGTATAGATTGTACTTTTGCAACACCTGTTAACCAGAAAGCGTTAACACTTGGCACAGACATTGTATTGCATTCAGTAACTAATATATTTAAGGTCATAATGGCTTTCTTGCAGGTAGTTTGAGTGGTTCAAAAAAGGTTGTTGGCGCAGTATGCGCTTTGCACAATGTCTTGGGAGGTGTAAATTAAGTCCAAATTCTGCCTACCTCATTCTTTGCGGCATAAAGACCCTACACCTTCATGTACAACAACAAAATTCAACAACCTTAAGGATTTCCCACAGTTGAGGCACATCCAAAGGTTTCTTGTGTCCACTTTCCTGGCCTTGAAAGTCATCCAGAGCATCACATTTCCAAGCGACAAATAAGCAGATACGGTGGTGTGGTCAATTTTGAGAATACTACGTCACGTTTTATTGATTCATTAAAAATTCATGACATGATCGTGTGCGAAGGTCCTCGCGCCACTCTTTCCTTCAATGAAATCGCAGCTATGCTTTCTAAAGACTCGCCCGACGTTGGGAGAGATTTGGTGGCACCATTCCATGATTTCATCCCAGAATGCAGATTTGGTGTGCGCTCTGGATGGGATGTTGATAAATATTGCATCTCGAGAAGCCTCGTGGCTGTTTTCCAGTCGCCAGTGATTATTTGGTTGGCGTGTGGAATGTGCACATATCATAGTTCTAAAAATCGCCCCTTTGATGAAGAATTCACATTCAATATTGAAGGGAGTTTTGTAGAAGCAATCCAGGCTCAACGTGAGACCCTTCACAAGTTTGAAAAGGGAAGCATCGTTAGTACCACAGATCGCTGGCTCATTGATCCCCATGTCGATGAAATTATGAAAGATGCACAGAGGAGGCATGATATTTTCAGCGATGAGCTTGTCATCAAAGCCTTTTATGAGGCCGAGAAAGAACACAGGGGTCAGGTGCGAGCGAGTGGTGATCTATACCTTACACATTATGTAGAAACTGCAATTTTTCTTGCATCAATTGGATCTAGTGAGATTGTTGTGGTGACCGGATTTCTTCATGACACACTGGATGACATGCCAATGGAACTGCTTCGATGCACAAAAATGATGGAGAATTAAAGGGTTGTCAAGATTTTCACATGTTACAGGGTAGGAAGAGACGAATCTATCCACTTCAACTATGAAACATATGTACCACATACTGGACCATTCTTGAAGCTCTTTGTTCACTCGAGGGTACCCCAGCTGGTTCGGTTGGCTTGCGGTATTGGCAATATCTCTCTACATTTTCTTCTTACACCTGGCATGGGAACCGTACCCTGGATAGTGAACTCAGTGATCTACCCTCTTAAATACATAGGATTTAGCAGAGGACTTGCAACTACCTGTCTGTGAGTTTCAATATGATCATGTCGGAAATGTTCTTGACCCTTACCACTGCCATTGGAGTCTCAAAAACATTTATTATTTTCATGGTCATAGCATGTTTACCTTGGTGTTTGTCATCCTGTTTGTGCTGGAGACTAAGAGCATGTCACTGGAGCAGCTTGTAGGTTGCTAACCTACAAATGGATGCATCCTATGTGACCTCTCTCTTTATGGTGGACAAACATAAATGGGTTATTAAAAGGGCTTTTTCTTTGATTTTTTATTTTTAATTTTATCTACCCTATGCCTAGAAAATGAAGAGGGAACTTTCATAATGCAAATTTTGTAATGGGGGGATTTGTTTTATTTTCACCATTAATGCATTTGAATGATGTGGGACATACACATGTTAAAGGGGGTTTTGAACAATTTGTATTTTTTTTCCTTTGTGCACATATTTGACAAATTAAATTACTTTGTAATTGCTATGTAAAAGGCCATAGTTGCCATTATATTTTGGCATCCAAAATTTGGAATGTGAATTTTTGAATTCCATGTAAAAGACCATAGTTGCCACCATGAAAGTCATGATGTAAAACTGATTATGAAGCATTGTAAAAGACTTGTTTTAACCACTCTTATGTGAGGGAGAGTGAGAGGCATATTTTTTCGCATTAAGCCTTGTTGGCTTCTTTGTAATCAGGATGAATGAGGTGATTGCCTAAGCCATTTTGACATGTAAACTTGACCAATGAACTCTTGGCAAGCGTTCCAAAAGATGTAAACAGGTATGATCAGCTACAAGTTTCCGCTTTCGGCAGATGTGGGCTTTTGCATTCCGATTCTACAGGACTGTGGTGAAGGAATCTTGAAGGGATGTGCCTATTCAGGCATTTTCATTGCAACAATTGCAGGTGTTGGCATTATGTTCTGATTCCGAAGTACGTCAGGTGAAGGAGTCATGATGGAGTGTGCCTTTCAGAGACATTTGCATACAATTGAGTTTATTGAAGCTGATACTTTTGGAGACCAAAAGTTTCATTGTGGGAAGGTGTGATCCAAAAGGACCTTCGCACATGAAAAGAGCTCCGCGCCATGTTGATTTGAAGTTGGTGACAAGTATTTAAGTGGGTGAAATTATTCTTATGAATTTTTATTAAAAACCCATGCATTATTGATGTAAATTAATAATTGTGGGAGAAATTTGTCTCACATTATTCATTAATGGAAATTGGTTTTTATGTGAGAAACCACCTCACACCAATTCCCATTTTTATCAATTATAGGTTGAGAGAATAAAGGGCATGGTTGGAAAGTCTTTAGGTGGTTTTGATACTTTTCCCAATTATGAGCCTGAGATAGTTGGAGGTCCTACTTTTATGGACTTTGTTTTTCCTTCCTTGTAGTTAGGCCCTATAATTATGGGTGTTGTAATTAATGCTCTTTGTTGGAGAGTGGGTGAGGGAAAACTATATATATTCCTTATGTAAGCCATGAGAAAGGAGAAGAAAGGAGAGAATACCTAGCCATTGAGAGCCATAGTGCTTGGCTGATGCTCCACCATAGAGTGTGAATGTAAGAAGGCTTAATTTGACAAAGGAATATAGAGGATCTACATTCCAATTGAAGTAGATCCAAAGATGTAGCCCCAGGAAGAGGAAGGGTGAACTCTGTTACCAATTGGTTGTCTCTCTCTCACTTACGTGTTTTGTGCTTCTTGATATGTTCAGTTCATTTATTTATGTTTATGTGTTTATGCACTCTAACCAATGGACTAACATGCTCATTTAAGCCTGTATAAGCCATAGTAAATTAAAATATCTTAATACCATAGACAATGGTTAGAGTAGTACTCGACTCGTGATCGGATAATCAGATCAATTATAAGGAGGGAATCTCCTATAATGTTCAAGATTCTAATCAGTTTTTTTCTTAGCAAGGGTAAGACCAAAGACAAGACCATATGCCTTAGCTTGGTTATTAATTTTCTTACCAAGGCCCCACGGATACCATTCTTTAAATTAACCATGAGGGGTTATAAGAACCCCTCCCCTCCCCCACCTGCCATCCCAACATAGTTTAAAAGTTATTTGAGTGATGTTTTTTAATATTTCACACTTTTATTATATATAATATATTAGCTTATTAAAATTTATATAATAATGATGATGATTAATGTTTAATAAGAATTTTATAATTTATTACACATTAATATGGTGAGATATTAATCAAAATTCTTTAACATTTTATTTCTAAACTTCAAAATAAGTGAGAGAATTGTTCCGAGATCGGCATGGTTTTGTTTAGTTAAAAGGTTAAGAACATTGATAATGTGACAAATATTTTGAAAATTAGATCAAAAGTGAGTATAAGATTAATAATATAAGAGAATTTGTTTCAACTTCAACACTCTTAGCGTCATATAGGTGACAAAGTATTTCATCCCATAACATGTTTGTAATTTCCCAACTCCTAATTTCACTATGAAGCTCATGAGAATTAGTTGTAATCTTGGCAATGTTCTCCCTCCAACTCTTTATTTCTCCATAATTTCTCCTTAAATTTGGAAGTAATAATATTTTTAATATTATTTAAACTTTTTAAGATGATCTCCTCCTTTATTTCTGATCTAAAATCCCGATCAAAATTGATATTGGTTTTATTAATTTCTTAAAAGTGTTTGCATGTAATTAAAATCACCATTAAAAAGAGATTAATTTAAAAAACATAGAAAAATTGAAAGGAAATGGCAGCAAATAAACAAATTACACAAGAGAAAAATAACACTAGAACGTTGATAACGAAGTCCGGCTATCTTCAAGCCTACGTCTTTGGGCTCGGTCTTTAGTGGGGGGGCCTCTTTATTAAAATTCTCAAACTGGATGTACATCAAAATATGAAATCCATCTCATCAAAATAATGCCACTAGTGCATTCATAATGCATCAAACCCCCTATTTCAACTCTTTTCGTGCTCAAAATGGTCTCCAAATGACTAAAATAAGCCGAAAACACTATCTGTTGCACTTAAAAGGAAACTCTATTGTTAACTAGACAACAAAATGACTTGTCACTCAATGGTTGAGCACCCAGGTTATATTGGTGGAGGTCAAGTGTTTTGTCCTCATTAAGCACAATTGTTTGTTAATATTCGATGGTTGGTTTTATTATATATGGAATTTAATAATTTTTCAAAGATTATAGTGGCGTATATTAAAGTTATATGGCCCGTGGCATTTACATAAGCTGGCAGCAATTTGGATATGGAGAATGTTTGTTAAGCATTGGTGGAGCATATATCTGAGTCGGGGGATATTGGGGAGCTTGCATAAATGTTGGGCTCCTGCCATATCGCTTCCCCCGTTATGTGGCATCAATACACTTCAAATATACAATCTCCGTTATAGATAATAAGAAACATCGGTGGTGTAGTGGTAAGGCACAAGATTGATAATGTGGAGATCACGATATCAAATATTGTCTAGTTTTTGAGGCCACTTAAATTTTTATTGACAAGTCTTTCGAGGCCACATGTCGCCCTCCGATAGGGACACGTGTTGCCTCAGGAGTGGCCCAAAATCAACCAACCATGCAATGACACTTGTCAAGCTCTGGAAGTGCCATGTGTCGGCTAGAACTGTGAGCTTGGAACCTTGAATGTCGAAACCATACATTGACCGTTGACTATTACAACCCTGAGCATTGACTTTGACTTTGACCTTTGAATTTTTTCACTATTTTGACCTGAACTTTGACTTTGCACAACTTCTACATACAAAATCAGATTTTTCCTATTCAAGTTGCATTGGATTCTGATTGAAGAAATATACACAATGGAACTCATTTCAAAAGAATATGAAAACTTTTATTTTTGAGCACTTTTTGAAACTTTGAGCATCTTTTGGATCCTCCATATCACTCCTTGACCATTTTGGATCATTCTGATCAATTTCCTAATGGTCTAGCCAACACTGGACATCCGTATGCCACCCTTGTTTGAGACGAATGTGGGGGGTTTTGGGCAGAGTTAAAAGATAGCATGTGTGTGTAGCTTTAATGCTGACATATCTTTGGAACACCCATTGTTTCTCTATACCAAGAGAACCTCTGAGTGCTCACATATTTCGTCAATGCATCTGCAACATTCTTCAAAGTGTCCACCTTTACCAACAACATCCTTTTATCCTCAACCATATCTCTCACAAAGTGATATTAAACATCAATGTGTTTTGTCTTTGAATGATAAGCAGGGTTCTTATCCAAGAAAATTGCACTATGGCTATCACAGTCTATCCTTATAGCTCGATGCACCAACCCCATACTTGAACACAATCTCTGCTACCAAACTAATTCCTTGCTTGCATGAGTGGTTGCCATGTATCTTGCCTCCATAGTTGAAAGAGCCACTACAGACTATCTTTTACTCATCCAACTGATTGCACCTCCAAATAGACTAAAAACATACCTAATTGTAGATCTTATTTGGTCCAGATCTCCATCCCAGTCTGCATCAACAAAACCACAGATGTCAAAAATTCTATCCAATCTTGGTCTTCCCTGGTAGCACAAACCATAATCACTAGTGCCACAAAAATATTTGAAAACTCGCTTCACTGCTGTCCAATGCTCCTTCCTTGGTTTTGAGATAAACATGCTCAATACTCCCACTGCATGTGCAATGTCTGGTCTAGTATAGACGATTGCATACATCAGGCTACCCACTGCACTTGCATATGGAACACGGGACATATCCTCCTCTTCTTCTTGTGTCTTGGGACACTGTTTAGTAGATAGCTTTACACCTACATGAATAGGAACCTTCACCAGTTTACTATCCTACATATTGAATCTCTGTAATATTGTCTTGACACACTTCCTCTGGTTTAACCAGAGCTTCCTCTTTGCCCGATCTCTCTTAATTTCGATGCCCATAATATAGTTTGCAGCACCAAGATCCTTCATGTCGAATTTGGAGAACAATTGGGTCTTCAAATCCTGGATAATTTCTTTGTCATTTCCAATCAGCAGCATATCATCCACATACATGACCAAATAAATCATGGTTAGCAATTATACCAAGTGATCCTCTTTGATTTTGGTGAAGCCAAGTCCCCGTATATAGGTATCAAATTTCTGATACCACGTCCTTGGTGACTATTTTAACCCATACAGAGACTTTTTTAAACCTGCATACCAGTTATTTCTTACCCTTCACCAAAAATCCTTCAGGTTGCTTCATGTAGATCTCCTCTTCTAGATCCCCATGAAGAAATTTTATCTTCACATCCATCTGTTCTACCTCAAAATCAAAGGCAACATTAACAGATAAAAGTAATCTAATAGAAGTAACCTTGGCAACAACAGAAAAAATATCACCAAAATCAATTCCCGACACCTGGGAATAAACTTTTGCTACTAATCAAGAATTTTATTTCGCCACCTTGCCTTCTACATTTGTCTTCTTCTTAAACACCCATTTCCTCCCGATGGGCTTCCTTCCAGCCGAAAACTCCACCAGATCCCATGCCTCATTTTTGTGCAAGGATGCCATTTCATCAACCATGGCCTCCTTCCATATTTTTCCATCCTCTAAATCTATTGCCTCCCTGATAGTTTTGGGATCATCATCAATTATAGTTAAAGCAAAATTTGAACAGAAAGCAGATGGACTATACCTTTCTGGTTTCCTTATTTCCCAAACTTATCTTCTCATAGTTGGAGTCTGTGGCTCTTCCCCTTCTGAATATTCTTCTGTTGTAGAGTCTGATTCATCCTCCTTTAGCTCAAACTCTATCTTCTCAAGTTCCTTTGTTAGGACTTCATGTTTAACAAAATATTTCACCTCTCTAAACACCACATCTCAACTTTACACAACCTTCCTTGTTTCTAGGTTCCAAAGCTTGTAACCTTTTAAACCTTCCTTATACCCAATAAAGATACACCTTTCAGATTTATTATCCAACTTGTTCCTTTTCTCCTTTGGAACATGTACATATGCATCACATCCAAATACCCTTAGATGTGAAAGAGAGGGTTTCTTACCAATCCATACCTCATGTGGAGTCTTATCCTCCAACGCTGATGAAGGTGATATGTTAACTAGGTAACATGTAGTCTCCACTGTTTCTGCCCAGAATTCCTATCCTTACCAGGTACCACTTAGCATGCTTCTTTCCAATTCCATCAGCTTTCTGTTCATTCTTTCTGCAACTTCGTTTTGCTAAGGTGTGTATGGATTAGTCTTCTGCCATGCTATACCACACTTCTTACATAATTCTTCAAATTAATTCTTTCAAAAATATCCACCATTACCTGTCCTCAACACCTTTATCTTATTCTCTTTCTGGTTTTGTACTAGAGCCTTAAATTCTTTAAATCTATCAAAGAATTGGTATAGGAAAATTTTAATTTTTTCATTTTTAACCTATACTAAGGTTCAAACACACCTCCATTCAAGTCAAATCATGTCCCATCAGTCATCATTTGCTGACATATTTCTTTTCCCAAGCTTTTGAATTCAAAAATATTACTTTAGCTAGTTTTTCCTATTTTCATAGCGTTTTACACTGTAAAAAAGCAATTTTTCTCTACAAAGCTGCCTAATAGTTTCGTAGCGAAATTGTCAAAAATTGAACTAGATTCGCTACAAAACTCAATTTTTCTGTCTGTATTGTCAAATCTAGTGCAAGGTGTCAGTCCATGATTAGAAGAGTTAGGGTGGATGTCATTCGAGTCAGTTAGGGTTAAATCAAGGTACAAAGGTCATGTCTGAGGTCATAATTACTGTTTTTAGCATGTATGAGTCATGATCAAGGCATGAGTTGTCATTGAAACTTTAAAGCATTACCCAATTGAGTCTTTGTCATTATCCACTTCATCTTTGCATGTTATTGAGTTCTGGAGAGATGTTTCTGGAGAGATGTTTCACCAAGCCAAGTTGGTTGCTAGAATTTTCAAAAGTTGCAGGTGTCACTAATCAAGAGAGGCTGAGAAGACATAAATTCACCATGGCTACAATAAAGAAGACTAATAAAGGTGGTCACTGCCTTAGATATGAGCCAATGGACATGAATTTTTTAACTAGAGAGCCAACTTCCTTGGAGATATTAAGAAGAACAGGTTGTTTTCAGTTCTGCCAAAGGCTACAGTGTTGCCATTTGCAGGTTTCTAAGGAGTTTGCTATCAGTTTCAGTGGGACAGCTTTAAAGGTGGGAATGTTAAACATCACAGTAACAATAGAGACCATTGTAGCAACAACAGGAATCCTAGAGGAGGAGAGAAATGGTTCAAAGGCATCAAGTTCACCATGCAGGACTATAAAGAATTCATCAAGACAGAGCATAGAGAAATTGATCTCACAAATGCTATCCCAAGGAGCTATATGAAGGAAAAATACTCAAAGCTACTGGTGATCATTCAGAAGTAGTTCACCTGTGAAGGGCGGTATCACATGGTTTATTCCTATCACCTTAAGATTCTGCTGCATTTTGTGGGTAAGAGGTCTCCTGATTTGCCTTTTTACTTATACATAAGCTTCAGACAAGGTTCAAGTTAAAACAAAAGGGAATGAGACCTCTCTTTTTCATCACGGTTTGATCAAGTTGCTGGTGTTAGAGGAGTTAAAAATATTAGGCAGAGATTGGACATATTTTCTATTCATTAGTGGTTTTGAAATAGATGTTGTCACTCTTAAGAGAGTTCCCAAACCTAGAGATGTTTCATCACCTACAGTAGCAAAGCAAGTTGAGCCAGTGATCATGGAGACAGAGCCTTTGCAGAAAGTTGATACACCTAAAGCTACACTTGCAAAACAAAAGCCAATAGTGAGAAAACATGGCAGCAAGAGGATTACAAGGAGCCAAACAGTGGCTAAGGGTAACATAGAAGACATCTTGCATGCCATTGATATTGAAGAAACTCCCATAGTCCAAGCTGAAGATATAGATGAGGGAGGAAGGAAGCTTAAGAAAGGCAGAATAGCTAAGAAGATAGAATTTGCAGGTGATGATGCAGGATTCATGTTTCAAGCTAGAAAACCAATGAAAAAACATCCTATAAAAGTATTGAAAGCAACAAAATATCTTAGAAGGTCAGTGAAATTGTTAAGCGACCACCAAGCATGATTGACATCTCCTCACCTGCAAAAGAAAAATTAGCCATCAAACAAAAGAAGGGCAAAGAGAAAATTAATGAGAAGTAAGAAGTTGAAGTCCTTAAGGAATATTTGAAAGATGCAAGTGAAGAGATATTAGTCTTGAGGAAAGAGGCAAAGAAACATAAAGCTGAAAGAGTGTAGTTTGAACAGATGAGAAAGATTTGGGAGGATCAAGTCGCAAGTGTCTCTAAGACCTTGGACAACACAGAAAAACTGGTAAAGTGGACTCAAGCACTAAGAAAAGAGGTCAAGCATATAAAAAAGGTAAACCTTCACTTACAGTCCAAGAATAGGACACTCAAGGACCAAGTAAAATACCTTCAAGAACAACTAGACCTGATTCATGAAGAGCTGGAAAAGAAAGGCTTAAAGATGATTGTGGTTGAGGATCCCATAGCTCAACTAATCATAAATGAGGAGGAAACACCACAAAAGTTATAAGCTAAGATTAAATATGATTTATAGGTTTCATTACATGCAGAAGATCAAGTTTTAGCAGCTGGAAGTCATTTGTGAAGACAGTTTTGAAATATGGAATTTCTGCACTTTTACACAGTTTCGTAGCATTTCCTAGGCTTAAAGCTAGGAAAACACTATGAAAAAACCTGTAGTAGCCTTTTTGCCTCTAAAGTCACTTTTTTCAGTTTTCAAGAAGGGATAATGATGGTGGTGATGTGTCATGACTTGATTGAAACCATGGAACAACAAAGGAGTAGAGTTTTTGGGTGCAGAGGCTACTTTTTCAACGCTACCAAAGCTTGCTAGCTTGCTATGAAACTGTCCTGTTTTCGTAGCGAGCTATTTTGGATGGTTTTGGAGCATCTTAATGGCAGATTTGGACAGTTGGACTCTTGTAACATGTCAAGGGAGCTTATCATCAAATAATTATGACTCAAAGGAAGTGCTGTGAAGACAGGTCATTAGCCCAAGCAACTTTGAAGACAAGAGTTATGCATTCTTGAAAAATAGGGTTATGTTCCACAAGTCTAGGAGGGTTTTTAATGTGTAAAGTGGTGATGAAATATGTCATAGCTTTTTTGAGCATGTGATACTTACTTGGCAACTATCATGTAACTGTTTCACAAAATAAGGTAGAGTATGTAATAAATAGGAGTTATAATTGTATTAGGAGATGTCTTCTTTAAGGTGTACAACCAATCATCCACCCTTTAAAAAATTACATCATTTCATCTCAAGTATGATAAGTTATGACCACTTATTCGTAGCAATTCATGTGTTCAAATATCTAAACCCATCTCATTTCAATATATCATTTCTCGCTTATCCTTAATCTCTTTACTTAGGCTTGACTCATCTTTATATTTACATTTTTATTTTGGTTTACCATGAACCATTACAAGAAAAATACTCATGAATCAAAGAAATGAATCAATAAAAGTAAAAATATTTTATGAACAGGCATAACTTCTCCTTGATTACAACTCTTTTTTGAAGGACCAACAAACTAATAAAATTTGTATGGTAGATATTGTTGTACATTGGAACACATGACCTGTAGAATCATTTCAAAATAAAAGTGATTTTCTCCCATTCATGCATTTATATCCAACCACAATGTACCTATATGTGAGGCTTATATATATATTTGTTCCAACATATAACTTGTACATGTCTTTTTCTTCTACCACGATTTCAATATTGTTTTTATTTTTATGTTGATCTTTTGCATTGCTACTCGTAGATGACTCTCTTGTTATTAATTTTTATGCTTTCAACAACTTCATGGTTTCATTTATTGTTTTAATTTCGCAACCAAGTCCTCATTTATTGGAATTACACATATCATTGTGGGATTCTAGACACATTGATCATTTTTTCCTAAACGTTTCCCATCAAAACCCATTTTTTTAAAAACCTGTTGACAGTGATGGATCCCACCAACATACAGGGGATCTCCCCAATATGAGGACCCAATTAGACCTCACACCATTTGGTATATGAGTCCCATATGGAAATATGACACAATTTCCATTTACTTGAATACTTTCCCTGGCTTAAGAAATTAGCATGAGAGAGTAACGTGCATGTGCTTTTGAATGAGCAAGAGAGTGTGCCTTATGGAATGTTTGATTTTAAATGTATCAGGGTTCTTTCACATCAAGGAAGAAAAATGAATCTCTAAAAGAAAAGTAGTAGTACTAATCTAGTAAAGACGCACACACATAAACATAGAAGAATCGTTAGGCATTAAGAGAAATAGTTCACATAGATGCAAAAATCATTATAATAATCACAACACATTTCCAACAAGTTAAGTACCAAAGTCACCAAAATAGTTCAATTTATTTAGTACATGTGAAAGCCAATATAAACTGTGAACATTAGAAGAATAGTCTCAAAACATCCAAGATCTATGCATGAAAATTTATTGGTTGAATTCACATCATGATTTTCACATCATGTGGTGAGAGCATGACAAGAAACCAATATGAATGACTTGGAACCATAGTGACCGATGACATAAACTTTGTTAAGTGGTGACAATACTTCCACTTGTGTATTCAATCTTGCATGCATAATCCATGTTGTTGATTCTTTTACCCTCCAAAGGGTCTGTTATGAAACCAACTCCTAATAGCGACCTAACAGGGTCTTTGACCATATGGAGTTTTTTGGACTGCTTCAACCATCAGGATTTCAATGTTATTCATCTTGTCACTTCATGTGTTCTTTTTTCTTGAATGCTTCCTCTAACTTCCCTCTTTGACATATCTCTTCATGCATCCTCGCCATGTTGTTTTAGAAAACTTGAAACTAATATCATTCATGGAAAGAAAAAATCAGCTCAAAAAATCTCCTATTCTAACGTGTTTCATGCATATTTTATGATCATGGTTCATTAGTGTGCTTGGGAAGAATATGGAAAGATTCTGAGCGCAGGGTGCACTGTCAAGGAATAAGGGCTAAGTGCTTGAGGCTTGATGATGCGTTGTGTGCTCAGCATGGAAGGTCGATATTGATGGAGGGTGCAAGGCACACTGGGAAGAGGTAACAGATACTAGATAAGGCTTGTTTGTGAATCATGCACTCAAGTGAGGGTGAGGAATCGGTGGAGGGTGCAGGGCACATTTTGAAGAAGGAAGGAATGTTTGACTAGTGACTAATGATGCGATGTGAGCTTGGCTGGGTGAAGGGGGACACTGGTGAAGGCGAAAGGGTAGCTTGTTAATCACTGATGGTGTGCCATGTGCCCAACTAGGAGGAAATATTGATTAAGGGTACACTTTGGAAAGGGAAGTAGGAGATGTTGCTTGGGAGTGCACTATGGGCTGTTGGAGGGCGAAGGGCACATATTGAACAAGGAAGGGGTCTTGAATAAGGCTTAAGAGTGAGCCATGCTCTTTCTTGGCCTTAGTGAGTCAATTTTGCAAACCATAAATTTTATAAGTCTGGAAGGTTAGAATAAAGGAATCACCAGGAGATAAGAGTGAAACTAGATGTGACACATAGAAACTAATAAGAAAAACATAGAGATGATCAAACACTAAGAAATATACATTGACAAGCCAATTTACAAGCACTCTCTAAGTACAACAGACTAAGTGTGTGCGACTGTGACCAAAAGTGTATTTTTAAAACTAATGAAGGTATTATAACCATAAAGTGTAATATGGATGTTCTAAAAAATGCGACGAAACTTAGGGATGAACAAGAACACTTGAAAAATGAAAAATTACTTGAAGCAACTCTTGACGATGAAAATGATACTGGATACGACAATTGGGTAGGCTCCAAAATTTGAATGTGGCGAAATTTCGGAGGGTGTTGTAGCAACAAAAACTCTTGTTGACACAATGGGTGAAATTCAACTTCTCCACCTTGGAATATATTTCAGTTAAAAGGTTATCCCTTAAGGAAGTATTGATTCACCAATCCAATTTCCTTCGCTTATCCTTTTGACCCAGTTAAATACATATAACCTTACATTCCTTCCCTTGGTTCAACAAAAAATATTATGCCATATCACAATTGTTTCAATCTAGGAAAGGGTAATATATACTTTTGGGTTTAAGATATTCATAGTATGATTTTCATCTTTGGTGTTTCTTCACTACCAGCAAGCCTAGATAGTAACTCAGTGGAGTCACTATAGGAGCATAAGCACTATTTCATTGCTAGCGAGCTTGAATAGTACCGTGGCGAAGTCACTCATTTCACCTCCCTACTCAGGAATATTTTCTCTTCTTTCACCCTTTATTTATTTACTTAATAGAACTGTGCTTCGACACTTATTATTTCAATAAGGTGAAGAGGGATCCAAAATTATTGAGATTATAAGAGGTTTACCCTTCAGAGAATTATTAATATAATCTCTAATATTGGTTTGCTCGCTATATATTTTCCCCTTTTCCTTTATCTACTTAATTAGACAAGCATGTAAAACACCAAGTGGTTTCACCACCAAGTTGAGGAATTGGGATACTAGAATAGATGCAGGTCATTTGAGTTCTCTTGAGGTTTTATTCTTAAATGTATTCTATTTTCCATCTAGACTTAGCTCAACCTATGGAATATTTCCAAAGAAAGAAGAGGAACTAAAATATAGCCCCGAGAAGTATAATACCTTCTAGCATAGGTTATAGCAAAGGTGTTTAGTGTTATAAAACTGGCAAAAATTGTCAAAAATAGATACACTAAAACATCTGTTTGTGGGAATAGATGTTTTATTGGATCTTATAATGAAACTTCATCACAACTGAAAAATATGGGTGGCTAGAGGTTTTAGCGAATGTTTTTTTCTTTTTTTCTTTTTTTGATGCGCTTTATGGAAAAAGCAGCCTAACTGTGCTAGCTATAGAAATGAACTGGGCTTCATATATAATTAAAAGCACCAATGTGTTTAATTAAAAGAGCACCAAAACCTAAAATGTATACCACCCCGGTGCTTACAATAAAAAAAATCTCGATGCGTTCAACTCAAAGAGCACCGGACCTTGAAACCTATACCGCTCTGGTGCTTATATAAAAAAATCCCTGGTCATTCTTTGATGAAGGAATGACTCTAGGGTATGCAAAAAATAATTGCAGTTCCATTGCTTTCTCTTAAAAACACAACACCAAAATACCTTGTTTACATAAATGCACTGATGTGTTTGTTATATAAAAGGTCCAATGCTATTAATTTTAATAGTGCATCGGGAATGGAAATAATATTTTGTAGAACCAAGGTGTGTTAGTTATATGAAATCACAGGTGCATTAAGAGTTACAATGCATATGGGCATTAATTAAAAATAATACTGGTGCTTGCAAACCTGAAAGTACGACGCTGTCATTTTCTAAAAAGGCACCGATTATGATAAGATATTATGTCACTGTGATTTTATTTAATGTAAAACACCAATGCATTTCTATGTTATGGACACACCAATGTTTTTGTATGAGATTTTCTATTTTTTCGAGACATCGACCTGTGATAGTGAAATTATTGTAATTTTAAAATTTGTTATGCATTAATCAATAGAAATATATATTATAATAGTATTCATATAAATTAATATTTGATTAGTGCATTTGTATATGATGTTTGGATTATTTTTTTATATTATCATATTTCACATCCCTTAATTATAATATTTAATAATCCATATATTTAATCAATGTTGTAACATTTCATAGTGACATTGGATAACAGAATAGAATAAATTATAATGTATTTTATTATATATCAATAAGAGGTTCTTTGTCATACAAAATGATATTGTCATTGGTAACTCCTTGTCTTTCAATTGGGACACTATGTCCACGATTACAATAAACAAAATGTATGATTTTTAGAGACAATTATTTCAAAAAATACAATAGGTTGCATTGATATCCAAATAGATTATCATTCTTCACTGGAACTGCTATCAGTGCTCGAGCTACTTCCATCACTTGGGTTATTTGGAGGAATGTTTTGTTGATTGCATCAATTGTTTCCATCTTCTTGATCTTGATACATCTGCAAACATAAAAAATAAAGTGTAGTGAGTGTATCTACATTGGTGAGAAAAGTGAAAATTGAAATAAATAATATACATCAATGTAAATCGAAATGAAATGTACCAGAGTGTTGTGCTATTCAACAACCCTCATTATTTTAGAATAGATACCTTAGAGAAAATAGTGGGGACCCTTCTAAATTTTTAGAATAAAGAAAATAAAGTCATTGTGACTTATATGCAAAAATAGGAATCAAAGTCAGAAAGTTGATTTCCTTATATGCTTAAGAATAAAACTCAAGAAAGGCCTAAATCACAATCACAAAATGCAATCGCAATCCCAAACCACAATCACAAATCGCAAATCGTAGATATCAAATAAAATGCTAAGCCGCTCCACATGAACTTGGTGATGCGGGAATTCCCGAGACCTCGAAACATGCAAAAAATCATTCTAGGAAAGAGGGGAAGTAAAAGACAAAAAACAATAATAAAGGAAAAACCATCTCGAACAAAGATATAGGTCATAAAAAATGATTAACGAGACCCGCCTTTTCCACGTCACAAATCACAATCGCAAGATCAAAATTTATTCCACTATCATATTTTCCACCTTGCCTTCATTTCTTCGATGCGATATATCACATCACATCTGCACTATTTATCATTCTTTCACCTTCTTATTTCACCAAGACCACGATTGCGATGTGATAGCACATCACAACATCATTTACCGTTCTCTTTCCCCACAAATGTTTCAAACCTTTAAAAAATAATTTAATATACTAAAAGCATGGTTTGAAAATGGAAAAGGTTCAATCGCAATCGACAGAGCAAAGTGCGCGTTGTGTTTTGAGACGTTGACAGAAAAATCAAACTGCGATGTTGGATGTTTTATTCTAAAATACTTAAGTGTCCCTTCAAGTACGTGAATCCACGTTTTCCATAAATGCATAACCATAACGGTATGATAACCTTGAGCCCAAACGAGATTTGATTGACGGTTAATCAATATTTTAGATTTCTTCGCATGAGACACCAAATTATTCATCATTTCGGTCTAATTTTTACATCACCCATGCATATTATTTTTTCACTACATGTTTTTCCTATTTACAAGCAAGTCCAGAAAAGAAATATTTCTTTGAGATGTCTAAGGCTGCTAAAAAATCAAAGAAACCTATGGCTTCGAATAATCATACACCTTCTGCTGCTGAAGTAACTGAGACGCCACCCCTATTTTCAGACACTGCATGTGCTTCAGAAAGTGGGCCTACTTCATGGTAATCTATCTACAAGATTTTTGAAGATGAAAAACCTTGCATAATCATAATGACAGCTACAACAGATGCTCCTAACTCCTCAGAATCTACTATTCCTGATGTGGCCAACTCTTTTCTTCATATAATCTCTACATGCCTTAAGATTTTACCATATTCAGATATGGTGAAATGGATTATTGAAATCTTAACATTGGTGACAAAACCATTCTTACAATAAGAGGCACAATGATAGGTTCATTTCGAGTAGAGGATTTAAAGAGAATGTACCATATACCAGACCCCTAGAAGTTGTATGGAAAATATTTACTCGAGCAATTTTACAAAGAAAAAAAATTGCAATCAGACCCTATAAAGCAATGGAGGAACAACCCCAACAAACACAAGCATGGGGACAAGGGTATGTATTCCACTGCTTCTCTAGCTGGTCCCTACTGTTATGTTTCTGCTATGATGTGTAAGATGTTCGATTCAACCAATACCACTAAATTTTCAAATGAATGGTTCCCTCTTATGGAGGCTGTCAGATACTCCTACATTATGGATTGGGGTACCATTTTGTCAAACAATATTGCTTCCTAGATTCTAGAATACAAAAAAAATCATTCTTTTACTTCAAAGAAAATTCCCTCATTCCTCATGAGTGCACACATAATGGATGATATTTTTTTTACCTCTGATTTTCCAACCATGGGTTGGAAATGGACCATCCAAGATCCCACTACTATTCATGTTCACCATCATATTCTATGGGAATCTAAATAGGGTGGAAACAGATCTTTCTTGGCTTTCCACATTTCCTACTGTGATAGGCCCTATTCTTTGGTTGGTTGTTCTTAATTGTGGATTTAGGTTAACGCCCCTAGTTCTTGGCGTTCTTATTCATTCGTGCAAGTAGATGTGTTTTCCATGGATTTATTTTGCCACTCTTCCAAGTTGTATTTAATGAAAAAGGCCCGAGATTGTCTAAAGAAGCTCTTGTTGATTTTACAAGCATTGGGAAATGGTTTGGAGAGGATTTATTTACTTACATTGGAGTATATGGAAGCATTGTTGAACCCCACGTACTCCCATTATATGTGTCAGAAAATCTTCTATCCAGAGAAATTTCCTACTATACAATGGGTCATGGATTGAACAAAGCCTTGAAAGAGGAAAAGAAAGCTTCCTGGCCTACCTTTCCCATTAATTGTTGCGTTCATGCATTGGGAAATTTCAAACATGTTGGATTAGAGATTGCTCAATTCCAATTGTATGAAATTATTTACAATTACGAATAGACAGTTTGATCCAAATAAATTTTCTCTGAATGTTACCACTTAAGCTAAGATCAAACACTTCCTCCATGAGGATGATGATTATGATGATTTTGAGTCTGCCAATACTTATCTAGATGTTGAAAAGTTGGTAGCCATGTGCCTTAACCCTGAGAAAATGGAAAATTTAAAAGAATACATAAACAACAGTTTGGAAGGCATCCCTCTAGACATCTTAAAGGTATCCCAACCTATTACTAAAAAAGGTCAACAAGAAGAACGAGAAAAAGATCAGCCCCCTAAGGGTACTGAAGTCCTTAGTAAATCAAAAGAGGTTAACCCAACAGAGTTACATACTGATATTCCATTATTTTCCATTGACCTACAAGAAGCTTGAAAAACTTCAATCAACAACTTAAGGGAGATAAAGAAGTGGTGATAATTGATCATCAAGAAAAAATTGGAACACCTCATGGAAAAAGTCAGAACCCGTTTACTGCTGGGTCTACTCATAAATATTTTAGCAGATAAGACGTATAATTCATTTCGACCTACCCAACATCTGAAATAGTGTTGAAGATAGAGGAAATCCCTCATTTGGATATCTTTTACAACCCAAAGCATAAGGCTTTCATGAGCAGAAAGAGGAAGAGGAGAAGAATTGAACAGTCACATGCTCTAGTCTTTGGTGGTGTTCCCATGGAGATAGCTTGGAAATTCCCTCAGTCAGATCCATCCCAGGATCTCTTATGGTTAACTCAGTTCGCATGTGCTTATGCATTGACCTAAATTGATAAAGCTACGTAAGTACAACAACTATTAAAGGAGAAGGATAAAAAAAATGCTTCAGCTAGACCAAGAGTTACTAGAAAAAAGTAGAGTATTAACCTATAAATTCAATCACAGGCCACATAACTTCAAAAAATCATGGATCAACTAAAATTGCAGCATCAATTTGACATTGGTGCTAAGGATTCCCAAATCCATCAACTACAATTTACTATGGAACAATTAAAGGATAATACAAAGTTGGATGATTTTAAAAAGGAAACACTAGAACTAAACACTTTGTTGGCTCAACAAGAAGTTATTTTCTGTCAAAAACTATTTAGCATAATTGAGTTGTGAGAAAAAAGTGATTCACTAATGAATCAAGTAGCTGACCAGAGGATTAGATTTGACGAAATTGATGATAAAGTATCCCAATATGTCACCTGACAAGATATTACTGAAGGATGAAAGGAAAATCTTCTGAGGATTAAAGTTTCTAAAATGGAAATCTTGTTCATCAATTGGGACATACAATTAAAGTAGGCAGAAAGGAAAATTTGCAGGCCTAGGGATGTTGCCAACAACATTTTTGAAATAGTCATCCAAAAACTTATTGCTACCAATTTTATTGATAAATGTCCATTTGGTTCTCTACCTGTTGTGAAAGATGTGATAAGATAACGGTAGGAAATTTCTAAGATAAAGGGAGAAATGTTAGGTCCCTATATTACTAGTAAAGTCTCTTATTTTTGTTATTATAACCCCCTTATTGTTATTATTGTACCCCTATAACCCCAATATTGTTATTATTATGCCCTTACATTATTATAGTTAGGTTGGCTAGGATTATATTGTGACCCCATGGACTCCTATATATAGTAGGAGGTTTTGGTCATTTGTATCATCCAAGAATTATTCATTATGTAATGTATTGGAGGTTTCCCCCTCGAAGTGGCCGATTTCTAAGGCGTCGATCTCTCTTTTCTTCTATTTTTGGAGCTGGTTTCATAACATTTGGTATCAGAGCTTTTGATTCTTGGGTTTCGCTGCTCAAAACAGGCCATCGTGGAATTTTTGCTATAAATTTTTTTCTATGAAGGTTTAGATGCTGAAATTTTTACAGAGTGAAGCTGAAATTCTGAGGAACATAGTGTAAATATTTCTGATCTTGGTTTGCAATATTTTCGGAGATGTGATCTATGGAAGTTAAGGCTTTTTCAGGCTCCCGAATTTCATCCAAAATAGGTCATCGTGGAATTTGTGCTATAAATTTATTTCTATGAACGATCAGAAGCTAAAATGTTTGCAAAATGAACTCGCAATCCTGAGAAAACTCCTTTAAAAATTTCAGATCTTGGTTCGCAATAGTTTTAGAGATATTATCTGTGGATGTTAGGGTTTTTTCAGGCTCCCGAATTTCATCTCAAAGAGGTGATCATGGGAAAATCGTTATAACTCTCTCTTTGAGCGTCGGATTGGAATTATGTAAAAAGTGGCCGCAAGTACACAAAATATAGTTTCCTTGATATCAATTTCAGAGCCGAAGGAGGAAACAGTGACACGTGGCCTGCCATACAAGTTCACTCTATTGAAGCAATCCATAATTAGGACATTGTGGGAGATTGGGTATAACTTTGCCTTGAAGAATCCAAATCAGGTTAGACCTGTGGCATTTGAAAGAAGATTTAGAGGGCTACTACAGGACTGAATTTCAAATATTTAATATCGGAAATCACAGAGATAATTCAGTTTCAATATTGAGCTCCTCAAAATCAAGAAAAAGGTGTGTATTTTTTTTTCGAATTGCATAAGTCTTGTTTGAAAAATCAGTTTGAATTGATTCCAAGGGCATATTGTAGAATAGATATTAGTATTGGCTTCTAAAATTCCCCCAAAAAATAATTCAACACCAATCAAGCCTTTAGAAGGCTCTAATATGACCCATGAAGATGAAGAACTGCAACATGACATGTCAAAATTCCACCAAGAGGACATAGAGAAAACATGAAGAATGATCTAAAAGCAAACATGGAAGGTTTGACAAAGTTGACACAAGAAATGTTTCCTAATGGTGAAAAGATAGTAGAGGAAACTCATGATGAGAAAAAAATAAATGTTAATCGTGATTTCATAAACTCTAATGTTGGTGGGAAGAACCACCATATTCCAAAAATGGATATGAGGAAGTTTGATGGAAAGGATCCTGTAACATGGATACTACAGATGGAGCAATATTTTAATCTCAATAATGTGCAAAACACACAAAAGGTATGCATTGCAACTTTACATTTAGAACAAAATACATTTGTATGGTATCGATGGCTTTGCTCCCGTAAAAAAATTGTCACTTGGTCAATTTTTACGGAGGAAATGATAGCACATTATGAGGATACAAAGGGCAACACCTTCTTTAGCCAGTTGATAAATCTCAAACAAAAGGGTTCAGTGGTGGAGCACATTAAAGACTTCCAAAAATTGAATATAAGGGTAACTAATATTCCAGAGGAGCTATTGGCTTGAGGTGTCTTGACCCAAGTTCAGAGATTAAGGTTTGCCAAAAAAACCCTTATAATACTGGCCCTTTCGGCAATGACCTACTTTCATAGGACAAGGTCTCACCCGAAGTAGTATGGGAGGGTGTTGGAACCAGGTTTCCACACCCTGGGAGAGAGTAGGTAATCGAGACAGATCTGTGTTCACAACCTATTAGATTCGTACAATGCAGCCTATTCGTAGGTTCTTTAACAATATAATCCACAATTAATCATAAAAGAGCTATTACCATACACAGATCTAGTCATTACCTTCACATCCACGTGCGTATCAGCAATTAACAACACATAATATTATAAACGCATCTATAATAGATCACAGATATAATTTATACCATAACACAGATATACTTGCAGCATAAACAGATAACACAGATGTATTCACAGTATCAAACAGATTCCAAAGATTAACATCAACAATAACACACTAGATCCAGATAACACATAAATACTTCGCATATATTAGCATCCAAAAACCTAGTTACAACCCAAAACACAGCCTGCA
Organism: Pinus albicaulis; assembly: GCA_034641835.2. Taxonomy (NCBI): domain Eukaryota; kingdom Viridiplantae; phylum Streptophyta; class Pinopsida; order Pinales; family Pinaceae; genus Pinus; species Pinus albicaulis. The sequence goes on from CM076574.1 coordinate 1,305,529,874, forward strand.
CACATAGTGAGCAGGGTCCACACACAGCAGGACTGAGGATCTCTGCATACACAGCCAACATGAGTCCTTACCAAAAACAACCCAAAACATATCTAACAGTTTGCACGTAGCATCAGTCTCAATGCATGCCCACTTCTATACTCAAACTATTCATATACTTATATCGATATAGCCTATGCTATCCTGTGGTTCGAAAACCGTGGTTTGCAGACTCTAGGTCTACCTTTGACCCATTACAATGCATTTGGGGCTTTGACCCACCCCAAAAACCCCTGCGTTAGACTAATTAATACAAAAATATACAAAATTCGCAGCTTAGGGATCCTTACTCCAACATGAACACATGATGATGTCTTCATAGGGACTTTAAAGGATAAAATCCAACATGAGGTTCGCGTTTGGGAACCTGATTCATTGGACAAGGCATTTAGGTTGGTAAGAAAAATTGAATGTAAAATTATGCTGACAAGGAAGCCTACCACTTACATCTATAAGGATGGAAATTTTCCTACTCCTAGACTTCCACAACCTACAAGGTTGACACCACAAAAATTGGAAGAAAAAAGAGCAAAAGGGCTTTGCTATAGTTGTGATAGAAAATACACTAAAGGTCATAAGTGTGTTGAGAAGAAATTATTTTACATAGATTGTGAAGAGGAGGAAGAAAATGAACAAGAAGCTTCAAAAGAAGAGGATACACACCAAGAACCAACCATAGAAGAAGAAGAAATGAGTCTGACCATATCATGTAATGCATTGGAAGGAATTACCACTCCTCAAACTCTCAAGATAGAAGGACATATCAAGAAGAAAAAGGTAATAGTGTTGATTGATTCGGGTAGTACCCATAATTTTATTCATTGTAAGGTAGCCAAGGAATTGAATTGTTTCCTATACCTAACACCAGAATGTCAAGTGATGGTTGCAAATGGAGGAACTATAAATTTCTCTGGAAAATGCCATAATTTCAAGCTAACCATGGGGGAATATGTCTTGAATAGTCCAATGCTTTCTATTCCAATGGGAGGTGTTGATGTTGTACTAGGAGTACAATGGTTAGAATCTTTGGGGATGGTAGCTTTTAATTTTCAAGAACTTTTCTTGAAATTTTTTTCATAAGGAAAGGAAGTCGAATTACGGGGTATAGCAGGGAAGCTGGGAAAGATAATAAGCTCTAATTTCATGATAAAGCTTCTGAAGAAAGAACAAGGAGGAGTAATTGCACAATTATGCTCACTAGAAGTTCCAACATCAAAATCAATTATTTCTCTAGATCTCCAAAAAGTCTTGGACAATAATTCCAAGGTGTTTGAAACTCCCAAAGGACTCCCACCTATTTGTGATCATGATCATGCTATTCATTTGATTCCAGGAATTGTGCCTCCAAACATCAGGCCTTACAGATATCCTTATGTCCAAAAGAGAAAAATTGAACGTATGATTGTAGAAATGTTAGAGGCTAGTATAATTCAACCTAGTCAAAGTTCTTTCTCTGCTCCAGTAGTATTGGTGCACAAGAAGGATGGATCATGGCGCATGTGTTCAGATTACAGGAAGCTCAATAAGCTCACTATTAAATATAAATTTCCCATTCATGTGATTGATGAATTATTGGATGAATTACGTGGAGAAATTTATTTTACCACGTTGGATCTTCGTTCAGGATATCATCAAATTAGAATGAAGACTAAAGATATTCCAGAAACAACATTTCGAACTCATGAGGGTCATTAAGAATTTTTGGTCATGCCTTTTGGCCTTACCAATGCACCTTCTACATTTCAAGGGTTCATGAATTCCATTTTCAAACCCTTAGAAAATTTGTGCTAGTATTTTTTGATGATATACTAATCTACAATAGGTCTTGGAAGGATCATGTTCAACATGTTGACAGGGTGCTCAAACTACTGGAGGAGAAACAATTATATGCAAAAACATCCAAATGTTTCTTTGGAGTACACGAGGTGGAATATCTAGGTCATATTGTATCTCACGAGGGTGTTAAGGTAGACCCTAACAAAATTAAAGTCATTAAGGAATGGAAAGTCCTTACAACCATAAAGCAGTCGCAAGGATTTCTCAGGTTAACAAGGTATTATCGCAAGTTTGTTAAGAATTATGGGAGAATAGCTGCACCGCTAACAACATTATCGAATAAAGATGCATTTTCATGGACTCCTGAAGCAACTAATTCCTTTGAACATCTTAAAGAGCCAATGTGCCTAGCACCAGCCTGGGATACACCAGACTTCACAAAAACCTTTATTGCGGAAGGTGATGCCTTAGGAAATGGAATTGTTGCATTTTTAATGCAAGAAGGAAGACTGTAGTATTCCTAAATTAGCTTGCAGCTAATAGAAATATTAATTTTTCCTTGTTTATTTTTCATTTCATGATTGATGAATAAATTTTAAAGGAGGACATGTAAACTCCTGAAAACCAAGAATAAATCAATGCCTATGTGAACAGAGACATATCTGGGCTATGTAAATAAACTCCTGTAGGTGTGAATGGGTCTAAATCACAAGAATGGGTCCCCTTTGACCAAGTCAACAACGCAGTCTAGATGCCATCAGAAGTGGTCCACATATCTGCAACAATTTCATTTGAACATCAAGTACAAGAAGGGTAGCACCAATAATGTTGCAGACTGCCTCAGTCATCCACCGATCGTGGCCATAACCCCCGTTCTCAACTCTTGTGGGCATGAGACTTCTGATTGGCCGCTTCTCTACAAGAGCGATCTATAATTCAGCTACACATACAAGGCACTCTTGGGGGGTATGCAAGTTCCAAATTTTCACCTCCAAGATGCACTCTTATGTCACTTGGGACACCTTTGTGTTCCTTCAAGTGAGCATGCCAAGATGATATGGGAAGCGCACTACAGTCAAGTCGTTGGGCATTTTGGGGTTGAGAAAATAGTGGCAGTACTGCAGAAGTATTCCTTTTCGCCAAACCTTCGACAGGATGTCGGGAAGTACATCAGATCCTGCAGTGCTTGCGCCATTTCCAAACCGACCATCAAGAAGCAAGGGCTCTATACTCCACTACCTACCCTTAGTTGCCCTTGGGAATCCATATCCATGGATTACATGTCAGGCCTTCCTTCTACTAAGCATGGAAACAACTGTGCTTTCGTGGTCATCGACAGATTCTCAAAGATGGCCATTATGGCTGCTTGCAAGAAGAATATCATAGCAAAAGCCACTACTAAAATCTTTCTTTGAACGAGTGTGGGTGAACTTTGGGATCCCACAGTCTATCATATCAAATTGAAAAAACAGGTTTCTCAACACATTTTGGTCCAGCCTCTGGTCAATGTTGGACACCAAGTTCACCAAGTCCATAGCTTTCCATCCCCAAACTGATGGCCAGACAGAGGTCGTCAACAGGATGATTGTACACATTCTGCCCATGTACAATTCAAAGCATCCACGCACATTGGATGAGAGCCTTCCCTATGTAAAACAAAGTTATAATCGAGCTCTCCACAACTCAACCGGCCATGACCCCTTTCAGATGGGCTTGGGATTCCAGCCACTATGTCCCATTGACGTAGCCATGCCATTTGCAGCTACTTAGGCCGATTCGGCTCATGTCAAGTCTAAAGCTGACAAAGAAAACAACTTCTTCGAGTGCATTTAGCACATCCGCCAACAAGTTCATGACATATTGGACAGATCCAATGCTAAGTACAAGCAACAACATGATCAACATTGGGTGCCACACAACTTCCAGGTGGGCAACAAAGTGTGGCTACATTTGCAGAAGGAGCGCCTCACTAGACCCCACCGCAAGATTCGCCCGCTCCGATATGGGTCGTACACCATTACCAAGGCTGTAGGGAATAATGCCTTCAAGCTCAATGTTCCACCATTCCTTGGTCTGCACCCAGTCTTCAATGTAGACCATCTTTGTCCCTACTTCCCACCTCTATTGGACACCTCTGACATTGCAGAAGAACTCACAACAAAAGAGTTAAACCCAGACTGCATGGAACAGGCCCCCACAAACTATATCATAGACATGCAAATCAAGAACACTCGCCGACCGAAGATCCAAATGTATTGGGTTGTCAAAGCTGGCCAACTCCTGCACCAAGGCAAGTGGTTCACCAGGGACCAAGATCAACAGAAGTTTCCTCATCTCATGGAGGAACTCAACTAAATGGGGACCATTGCTTCCTAAGGGGGGAGGAATGATCCAGGTGGATATTGGTGGCCACTCGCCTATTCCACTTGGGGCCCCACCATTGCCTCTTTCAATATTTTTTCACAACTTACTATTTTTAGCAGTTTTTCGGGTCCTAAACTTTTGGAGCCGTTTGGAGGCCCCAAATGGAGACAGTATGCCGAAGTTACGTCCCTGAGAAGTTGAAACACAAATTTAACCAAACGGGGCCCATATATATATAAACACCAATATATACACTAAAACCAATGGATCCAGTGCAATAAATCAAATAGGAGTAGAAATCAACATCTCCATTAGAATCAATGCATCTAGTGTAAGGTTATTAAATAGGATTAGAAATCGACATCTACACTGAAATTAATGCATCTAGTGCAAGTGATCAAATATGATTAGAAATAAATCTCTACACTGAAACCAATGCATCTAGTGCAAGTAAGAAAATAGGATTAAAAATCAACATCTGACTAAAATAAATGCATCTAGTGTAAGGTATTAAATAGGATTAAAAATTGTCATCTACATTGAAATCAATGCATGTAGTGCAAGTGATCAAATTGGATTAGAAATAAACTACTACACTCAAATCAATACATCTATTTTAGTGAAAAACCAAAATATTCATGAATTTCAATATCTAACTTCTATGTTTATATGTGTCTTTGTGTGTCTCTTTTTTCTTCCCTCTCTCTCCACCTTCCTTTCTGTGTCTAGCTCCCTATCTCTCTCCTTCTTTCTCTCCCCCTCCCTCTCTCCCTTATCTCTCTCTCACCACCTCTCCCTCCCTTTCTCTATCTTTATCTCCTTCCCTCTCCCCCCTGCCATCTATATATATACTTCCCTCCATCTCTCCTTATTTTTATCTCTATCCCATCCCCTGAAACACATGTCATGATCCCTCTCTCCCTCTCTCTCTGTCTCTCTCTCTCTCTGTCTCTCATTTTCTTTGTCTCTGTCTTCTTCCCTCTTTCCCCCTAAGTATATATCTCTATCTCCATATGTCTCTCCTTCTTTATCTCTCTATATCATCATGTATACATTATCTCTCCATATATATCTATTTATCTATCTCTTCCTCTTCCTGTCCCTCTCTATCTCTTCCCCTTCTCTCTATCTCTCTCTCTCTCTCTCAGCCCCCAAACATACACACTATCTCTCCATATCTATCTATATATTTATCTCTCTCTCGCCCTCCCTTCCTATTCCTCTCCCTCTCTCTCCCACCCTCTTACTCTCCCACACTCTCTCTCTTCCTCCCTCTTCCTCTATCTCTCTCTGTCTCTCTTCCTCTTCTCTTCTTCCCTCTCCCCCCCTCCATCTATATATCTATCTCCCATTGTCTCTCCTTATCACCCCAAAAACATACACACACTCTCTCCATATCTATATCTCTCTCTCTTCCTCCCTCTTCCTCTCCCTCTCTCTCTTCCCCTTCTCTCTCTCTATTCCCCTTCTCCCTTGTCACTTCCTCTCCCTCTCCACCTTTCTCTCTCTGTCTTTCTTCCCCTTCGAACTCCATCTCTCTCTCCTCTCTCTCAATTCCTCTCTCTCACTTTCTCACCCACCTCCCTCTATCTCTCCCTCCCATCACACACCAATGATAGAATATAATGTTCAGATGTTTCCACGATTTAGATTGAGAGATATACTTATATTTTGTTATTATTATTATAAATATATCCATTACAAATATATTGAGCCAACATTAAAAAAGTTTACAAACTTTCTTACATTACATCTACACATTAATATGAATATTAGATAATAATATTAATTTTGCCCATGGTATTTGGCCCATAGGCTTCACCTAAATAAAACATCATTTTTGAGTGGGAGTAAATATAAAAAGAGGGTTTATTTATTTATCATACGTCTAGTTTATTTATATTTTTATTTATTTATCATACCTATTTATTCATCATTAATATTTATTTATTTAAATATGGTATTTGACCCATGGTATTAATAATAATTTTTTCCATGGTATTTGGCTTATGGTATTAATAATAATTTGTTCCATGGTATTTGGCCCATAGGTTTCACCTAAATAAAAGTTCTTTTTTGAGTTTTCTTAAACATATAAGGAGGTTTATGAAGTAAATATAAAAATGAGTTTTATTTCTTTACCATACCTTTGGAGTAAGTATAAAATAGGTTTTATTTATTTACCATACCTATGGTTTATTTATATTTTTATTTATTTACCATACCTTTTTGAGTGTTTGTATATATAACTTTCGGTTAAAAGGTAGGGATAATTATTACAAATATATTGATTACAATTAAGACGACATTACAAAATGTTTACAAACTTTCTTACATTACATTTACACATGTAGCCTATATATTGAGCCGACATTACAAAAGTTTACAAACTTTCTTACATTACATCTACACATCTACTCTATATTGGGCTCTAAAGCACCTCTCGGCACAATAAAAACCAAAAACACAAAAGTCTTAAAAATCAAATCCTTTTGTATATAAATATTTTTATTATATCAATTTAATACTATATATATATATATATATATATATATATATATATATCCCATTAAAATGTGATGATGCAATGGAGAGGTAACCAACCATAAGCATTATCTCTTCCGAATGAAATTATAAAGTGTAGAAATGATCCACATTTTTGGAGACATTAATGTCAATATTTCTTATTTCAATTTTTAATTTAATTTTATTTATTAGAATTAATATTTTAAAAACATGATATGTTTTCAAAATGGGGTTTATCCTCATTTCTTATATTCACAAAATTTTTAATTTGACAATAAAACATGGCTTTCTTAAGTTTTGGATGTGTTTATAGTTAAAAGTGGGAATAAAAATGTTCCCCCTAATTATAAGACCACTATGATTAGTCACATTTTAGCTATAAACTGTATGGGATCATTTTGGAAAAAAATATTAGTGTGTGGTTAGAAATCCATGGTAACAGAACTAAAGGGCATGTTGGCTTTAGGAAACATCACTCAACTATTAACCATCTTGTCACTCTTAATATTGTTGCCAAGGAATGTCACAATAGTAAAACTATTCTCTTTTTGTTGTTTTGTTGACTTTAGAAAATATTTCAAGACAATTCCTCAGGATAAGCTATGGCAAAGGCTTGAAGAGATAATAGTTCCTCTTGAGTTGAGAGTTGTTGTGAGTTGGCTATATTGGAATGTTGTCACAAAGCTTAACCCCACCGCGAGTCGATCTAAAGAAATTAAATACAATATCGACATTAAGCAATGATGTCCCCTACACCTACCCTTTTTGGAATTTACATTGATAAGCTATAAGAGTGTTTGGAAGCCGCAGTATGCGAAGGCCCCAAGCTCATTGGTATCGTCATTACTCTTCTCCTTTATGCTAACGATATAGTTCTTCTAGCCATAAGACATGACGATATCAAAAAACAACTTAAACTCCTCCATGATTACTACTTAAAGATGGGTATGACTATTAATACAAACAAGTCTAAATTCATGATAATTAAATCCAAAAAAATCAGCCTTGATAATTTCATCTATGATAACAATAACTTAGAGACGGTTTCTTCATACAAATATTTAGGTATTTACATTCATCATCAACTCTACTAGAATTATAACATTGAGAAAAGGATTATCTAGGAGGCTAGAAAGCTTATTATGAGCTTGAAAACAATTGTAAGTCAACTTATCTTCAGGTTTGGAGTAAAAAAAAGTTCCTTTTTTATTCTCTCGTCACCCTTGTAATTTTATATGGTCGTGAGGTGTGGGGTTGCAATATCTCTAGAGAATTGCGGAGGAGGATTGAGCTGAAAACAATTAAAGCGACCAACAATTATGAGCTTGAAAACAATTGTAAGTTGACTTATCTTTAGGTTTGGAGTAAAAAAAAGTTCCTTTTTTATTCTCTCGTCACCCTTGTGATTTTATATGGTCGTGAGGTATGGGGTTGCAATATCTCTAGAGAATTGTGGAGGAGGATTGAGCTGATCCAAAAGAAATTTATAACCTACAACCTCAATATTAAAGGAAAAAATCCCTATCCTATCCTTTTGACTAAAGTTGTCCATTCTCCCATTGAAAGCATGGATATGTTTCAGTATTTGATGTATAAGAAGAAGCTTTAAAACATGGAAACCAAGAGGTTTACCAAACTTGTTTCTAACTCTAGCCAAAACGCCCACCTTCGGCTCAAGCAAGGATGACACAAGGATGCCCAATCTTTGCTCGACCATTGGGGGATAAAGGAGGAGATCATCTTAGAGAATAAGGATAATATTAAAAACAATATTGCTTCCAAATTTAAGGATAATTTTTGGGATGATAAGGAGGTAGAGGGGGAAATGAAGCTAAGGTATTATAAGGAGGTGATCAAACACACTCTTGCTAACCATAATTTTGTTTTTTTAGTGACCAATGCTAAGAAGAAAATGAACATTGCAAATATAAGAACTAATTCTCATGAGCTTCGAAGTGAAACAAGGTGTTGGTCTATTTTGCAAACACCTCGGGATGAAATAATTTTTCACCTTTGCAATACTAATAGGGTTGAAGATGAAAATAAATTTCTCTTGGATTGCCCGATATTTTACTCACATCCATTATCATTTCCAAAACATTTGTTGCACTACCAACCTTCTTGGCTTGTTAAGTCAAAAAAACTATAGTGATCTAGGAACGTTTCTTTCCTTTCTTTTTGACGATAGAAATAAAAAATTAAAGAGCCTCAATTAATATCTTACTTTCTTAAGGTCTGATAGACCACATTGGATTTTAGTGGACTTTAACCACCACCACCACCACCACCATAATCAATATTATATTTTGTTTATATTTAAAATAAAATAAATTTATTAAATTATAATTTAATGACATATTGATGAGAAACTTCTATTATTAATTCAAATTAGATTTTCATAAAACAATAGTTATACGTCCCATCCAAAATCCTCAAAATAACATATCATAAAAGTGAAAATCTTTTAGATACAACTTCAAAACCCAATCTTAATAAATATAAATAAATTTCATAATAAATTAATGATTTTCACAAAACTTATCTCCAACCTAAAAATAAAACAAAATAATAATAAACATACCATTTAAAAACCAAATCTTAATGATGAGGATGACGATGGAGATTAATGTTTACTAATACTAATGTGGTCTATTAAAATTTAAGAAAGTAAGAGATTAATTGAGACTCTTTAATATTTTATATGCTCAGAAATAAGAGAAAGAAGCGTTCCCATATCATTATAGTTTTGCTAACTTAACAATTCAAGAAGCTAGGTAGTGTGACAAATGCTTTGAAAATGAGAATGGATGTGAGTAAGCAATAGGAAATCTAAGAGAAAGTGATTTTCATCTTCAACCCTTTTAGTATTGTAAAAATGAAAAATAAATAAATTCCATAATAAATTAATAATTTTTACAAAACTAATATCCAACCTGTTGGACACCTAATCCTCTATGGGTAGGTGTGGAAGTTGAATGGACTAAAGGAGTCCAAGTGACCTTGGAATGTGGAATCCAAGAGTCACATCAATGTATTATAAATACACATCTATGGTTAATGGAAAAGTAACTCACGCTTATCTTTATCATTTTCTGTCTATTCTTGTGTTTACCATGCGTGTGTTTAACACAACCTAAAACTAAAACTCTTTAAAATTAACATCATTTAAAAAAAATTAACAATAATAATATTCAATATTTAAAATGGGGTTTGATGGTGAATCTACGTCATTTTTCATCCTTTAAAAATTTATAACATGAATAAATTTATATACACTACTTTTATTTACTATTTTAATTTATGTTATATTAAATTATATTAATATTATTATCCCTACCGTAGTCATGGATATTACATTTTTTTGTTGTAAATAAGACTAATTCTAATAAAAGAGCATATAGTACAAGTTCAAGTTAAAGTCAAGAGAGGCTAGATAGCAGGGATGCCAGAAATGAGAAAATATCAACCTCGGTCCTATTAAGTAACCATGAGAGTAACAGAGAGGATCATGAAGAGAAAGATTGGAGCTATAAGAGAAAGGCACAAGAATCTACCCAAAATGGGTTGCATTCTCAATACGACATTTTTTCCCTTTTTTTGTAACTTTAACCCAATTGTCATGGAGCGGGTGGGCTAAAACCAGTTGAAGACCGTTGTTGGCTGAAGGAGGAGTCTCCTTATTTGAGTCGGAGGAGGAGGAATCATGAGTTCTTTTCTGAGCACTCGAAGAAACATTGGGCCCCCACAAGGTCTGCTGAGGGCATATCCTTCTTCTGCTTTGTTGTGTCCTCATCTGCTTCAATCTCATCCTCATCCGAGCTGAAGGACTCAATGTCATCCATGGGAGCAGGATCACAGGGTTTCCAGCTTTTAGAGTTTTATTTACGATTGCTTCTTTTCTTTTGGGCAAGGAACATGGTATAGGAGTTCTGAAGATGCCCTGTTTGATGGCAGTGACGACATCAGAAAGAAGTGTTCTCATAATACAAGGTCTATGTCCATACAAAATCACCAACTTTGATATTGCTTTGATTGGGAAGACCTTTACTAATGTCAATTTCATCACATATTTGCCATAAGTGTATATGCCCGTCTCCCCATTAGAGGGTTCTGTTTCCAGAAAGCGACCTAGAGAGTTTCCAATTCCTTCAAAAATAGAAAAGTTCCATAACTGTGCAGGTATATTTGGATGCCTTACCCAAATAGGAAGCTTGGTAATTACTGCCATAGAAGGGTCGAAGTTTGGGACCATGGGGGTGAGGAATAGCCCTGCTTTACCCGAAAACCATGGACCACCAGTTAAGGATTTTTTATAATATTCATTGACAATAAACAAAACTATGAAGAAGCCCTTCGAGCATAAAATAAACTTGTTGTTATTGGTCCAAGTGGAGTGAATCCATTGGTAGAGATCTACTGTGTGGGGCCATAATCCATTGAATCGAAAAATAATGGAAGATTCGACATAGATTTGAAACTGGTTTTCAAGTGCCAGGTGGGATATTTCTACAGAGGGAACATCCTCCAATTTATTAACTAGAAAAGATTTGGGAGCCTTCGATGGTTGAGCAGATTTCTTGGGGGGTTGTGCATGGACAACATCCTTGTATGAGAAATATTGGGCGAAATATGGCTATTTGACTGCCCCTCCTCTTAGACGGAGGGTAAGAACCAAGAAGCATATTTTTCAATATTGTAAAATGAGAGCGGGAGAGAGTCCTCTAGTTGTTTACCTACATAGCGAAGTCACTAGAAGGAAAAGGAGATCCCCAGCCTAATTTCCAGGGCATGCGAAAGGTTCTTCACCAGATCTGAAGAGCGAACCCAAAGAAGCATGGTTTTTCCAGAGAGAAGAGAAATCTGAATATGAAAGGAGGGGAATGAAAGATCTGGGGACCCCTGGCTACCAGAGCTCATCAGTGAGGCTAGAATGGAAAGCCCTGATGGCTTGCTGCTAAACATGGATGCCTAAATGGATGCCTCCTCACATTTGTCATTTCCCCTTGTGCAGTGACCGCCTTGGTGTCTAAACCCTAGGGTCATTCGATGGAGCGGAGAACCATTCAGGGTCGAGCAGGAGTGGCCGAAGCCTTTCTCTTTGGTGAGTGGCA